>JARKHS020012239.1:0-27511 GCA_030143305.2 Amblyomma americanum
CCGCACGTCTTCTTTATTCCTCAGAGCCCATGCGCAGCACGTGACAATATATATATATATATATTACCCTTATATATTATATGCATTCGTTCCGTTAATGAACCGAAGAAGGTATCGAAAAGGAATTCAATTATAAATTATTTAATATTCGTAGGCGAATACCACTTGGTGATTCAGATATTTTGATGGCTAATGCAAAATTTCAAAGAAAAAAACATGATAGTAAAATTATAGTGCATGTCTATGGCCCCGAGTCAAAAAGGCGGCACACTCGGCGCCTAGACCCCCCACAATCCAACAGAGGCAACGCGTGACTCGAGACGCGCGCACAATTATGAGATCGGGCCTGTCTGCACAAAATTAATAATAATAATAATTGGGTTTTGGTAAAAGGAAATGGCGCCGTATCTGTCTCATATTTCGTTAGACACCTCAACCGTGCCGTAAGGGAAGGGATAAAGGAGGGAGTGAAAGAAGAAAGGAAGAAAGAGGTACCGTAGTGGAGGGCTCCAAATAATTTCGACCACCTGGGCATCTTTAACGTGCACTGACATCGCACAGCACACGAGAGCCTTAGCGGTTTGTCTCCATAAAAACGCAGTCGCCGCGGTCGGGTTCGAACCCGGGAACTCCGGATCAGTAGCAGAGCGCCCTAACCTACTAAGTCACCATGGCGGGCCTGCACAAAATTGGAAAATTCGCTTTTCGAGAAAGGAAATGGCGCAGTATGTGTCACATCTCAGCGGACACCTAAACCGCGCCGTAACAGAAGGGATAAAGGAGGGACTGAGAGAAGAAAGGAAGAAAGAGGTGCCGTAGTAGAGGGCTCCGGAATACTTTCGACCACGGGCGCCTTTTTGCATTTCGCCTCCATTGAAACACAGCGCTGGAGAGTTCTGCAGTTGAGAAATGCTGCATGTCTCTTTCACGCCCCCGCGTTGCGCTACCGTCGAGGCTAAAAGCTGCTTCACGTGCAAGCAACCGAGCGAATTGAATGCTTGAGCGGCGCGTCCCAGCGAGTAATTCTCACCTGGTTGGAACCTCGTCGCTCGAGCCACCGCGACGATTCAATACGTGTTTTTGCAGATTTTGCTTCATGCATGCGAAACAGGCATGCAAGCGGAAACGCTAGCGGTTCCTGCCGCCTCGGTAAAATGAAAATTGAAAATTGGTCAAGGTATCAAGCGTAGTTCTTCCCCGCCACTGCAAAAAAATCTCTACGCTGCATACAACTTCTGCCCGCAGGAGACTCCTCGCTGATATAGTAAAGTGCTTTTGATTTGCAGGGAAGCTTACTCCTGCATTTATGCAACCACCTATAGCCCTAGACTTCAGTTGACGTCTTCTTCCTGTGGCCCTCCCTTGTGTATATGATTTTACCCTCCGCCAGTATCTTGCCCCCTTCGCCAGCACGATCTTCTATTCTTCGTTCCCGTTACCTATACGAAACCCAGTTGCGGTTACCCTTACAAAGAAGGCAGTTACCGCGCTGCCCCTTCCTTGATAATTTTTGTCTCTCCCGCACGTCCTCCTAAACATATCTTCGATTTGGCTGCACTAGTTGCGTCACGTTCCGCGGCGGTGCCGCGAGCGTGCAGCACGAGTTCAAGTGCAGCTTGCCACTGGCTGCTACCAAGAGGAATAGTCGAGTGGAGGCCTTCACGTCGCCACCGAATTACGGTCAGCTGCGTGCTGTCGACATCGATGGCCACCAAAATATTGAACAACGTTAAGAATTTTGGAGCAGCAAATCGCAATAAGTTTTGCCTTGAGCCAGCCGCAGGAAATCGTCGCTCTACTGAAAAAAAAAAAGTCGTTGCATATGTGATTTACAAATATGCCCTGAAATGCTGATGATGGGATTTGACTTGACCATTTTGGTTAAAGGAGTATAGACACCAAATTTTGGTGGCAAGTTTTCTTCTCTACAACTATGGGGAAGACATTATTACGCATGAATCAAACGTGATATTCTGCTACAACGACAAAATCATTTGTAATCGTAATTATCCTGTAATTCTGTTTCGGTTTCAATAGCCGAACGATGACTGTGATGCCATAGAGTGGTTCTGCCACGTCAGGCATGGAAAAAACGTCTATATAGCCGCTGCTTCAACGTTTAATTCACCACATATCTGAAGGTAGCCTTCCTCAAGAGCCAAAAATGATAAGAAATGAAGAAGCAGCTATTATATGGCAGTTTTTTTATGTCTCCCGTTAAATAAAACCGCTTCTTGGCGTCATAGTATCGTTCGGCTGTTCAAAAATGAAACCAAAACAGCACGACACAGAAATTCTATAATAAATTATTTAGTGGTCGTAGATAAACACTCGACATCATCATTTCATTTAAACTGCGGTCAAATCTTCTCTGACCTACACGGGGGTCGCCATATTGATGCACTACAGCTGCACTTCTAATTCCGAGAGTGCAAGCCAGCCAAGAGCTAGTGCTGCACTATAAGCTGCCACTTTTGCGAAACGAAGACGGAAGTGCAGCAGGCGTGCGCTGAACGGACAAAACAAAGGCGAATGTGCTGCACTCCTTGAATTGGAGCAGCCAAATCGAAGAGACCTTAAATAACTCCTCATCGTAGCTTTAAATGGGCCCTGAAACACCTTCCGAGGAGAGGACATAAGCTTTCTCAATCACTGCTTTGCGTTGTCATGAACACCTGAGCAATATTATACACTTCTACAAGCAGCAGAGGACCCACAATTACGCTCTAAAGTTGGCGAGCCCTTCCCGCCGACTTTTTCATGCTCGCACCCTCCGTCACTCGCATCTAGGTATACATGTTGAGAGATTGCAATTGGTTAGAATATTTCAGACGTCGGTCAGCTACCGTGGCCGCGGCCAATAAGCCGCGTAGCTCCGGCGGGTAATCAAACTCTCCCCCGGAGGTGGGGCCGGCGGAGGAGCGCCGACCTTCCACCATGCAAAATGTGACGGGAGCAGAGGGAAATGCGCGAAGACGCTGAAATTCAAATTTTGACCACAGATAACTCTGTTTCTATAAAGCGCGTTAAAAAAAATCTCTCTTGGACAGTAGCAGTGAAGCGCCGTGCTTCAACATTAAAGCCTCGAAACATTAAAGAAGGCAGTTCTCCATGAGCTCTAAAGCTGGCCTGGTTGGTTGCACGAGAACCCAAGCTCGCAATACAATTTACACGGTGTTTTCATTAACATGATCACTAGGCCACCTCGGTGGCCTAGTGGTTTGAGCACCTGCCTCGCATGCGGGAGATGCGATGCTCGATCCCCAGTGCCGCCGGGTACCCACCGGTGATACAATGGGTACAATCATTCCCCTGCCTGGTGATCGGCTTCTTTGGGGTGATTGCTTAGGAAGTGGGTCTTTGACGCCCCCCCCCCCCCCTCATTCGAGAACAAGAAAAGTACCTTGTTGCATGGCTTAGCCTCAGATACTCTCGCGCCATATAAACATCGCAATGACCACCAAAATTTTCCTGTCGCCGAATTGCTGGCCATCACAATGCTGGCCGTAATTTACACCGCATGCGTCCTGACCCTGAGTGCTCCGTACAACCTTACCTGACACAAGCGGTCGCTTCTACTGTTTTGTGAGCAGCACCTGAATACCAAGACCACGATCCACTTGAGCAATAATTCCATCCGATTTCCGCTCAGAAGCAGACGCCCAACGGTGCGTCTTCGGTCGCTTGGAAGACATGAACGGCGCCGGTCGCTGTGGCCAGCACAGCTAGAATACTTTATCCAGTCACCCTGCGGAGGGTGTGACGTGCTCAGTGACGCGTCGACAATGTGAACAGACAGCCCCGTAATCGTTACTGCCACATGTATAGCGCGTGCTCTAGACCCAAATGTATCCGCCAAGTTTATGGTGCAGTGATTAAAAGCTGTGTGTTACGTGTCCGGTACTATCGATAATACTGGATAGTTAATTTTTTTCTGCCATTGGTAGTGAAGATCGAAGTACTATTGAGTTTTGCGTCTTTACTAAGTACCCACCTGATTGTCTTCTGGTCGTCGCCTGTGCCTCCTAAGAATTGCTGCTTTTGAAGACTGCGCTCTCGCATGATAAACTCAACACTATTGCAAGAACATGAGCTTAAGCGCTTCCTTATCTGCATGCGAACTAGCCATGTTTGTTTGTACAAACGAAAAGGCCTGCTCAGGGTGGAACGAGCAAAAGCCCAGGCTTATATGGTGCATATGCGTCAGCGCTTCAGTGAGCTGTGATCCACCAAACTGCTCCATAATATCTCTGAGAAGGGCTGCAGTATTCAAATAACGTTTTAACTAAACGCTTCGGATAACAGGTCTAATGGCCCAAAATGACACAAGCGCTTAATTACAGAAAGAAGCACGGACCATGCAGCGTTCCTCGCACAACTGAAAATACGCAATACATGAACAGAAACGCTAGAGCAACAGTAACTTTGAATCTTGAATCGCATTTATTTAAGCGATCAGATGCGCCCGAGATGCAACACGGCGTGACTATAGAGCTTCACTGGTCTTCACAGGGTATCAGTCGCGGTTGTGAGGCTTCGCCAGGCCGATGAACGTACTGCGTGAGCAGCCAATGCAGGGTCGAAGGTGCATGAAGACGCCTGCGGACGGCTGCTGTTCCCCGTTTCCGAGCCAGCCCCAGCCGCAGTCCCGTTGCCGGATCCAGGTGACCGCCCGCATCGCCGGCCAAGCAGTCATGTAGTGAAGGTGAAGCATCTCCAGCAGCGGAAGCATGGCCTCCATCTTCTTCACGAAGGCCTCAGCCACGTCCACTGTGGCCGTCGCGCCCGAGAGAACGCAGAGCTTACGCAGCGTGGTGAGATCCGCGAGTGCAGAAACGAGGAATCTGTGATCGAGTGGCACAGTGCGGGCCTCCAGCGTGAGCGAGCGGAGCCTTGTGTTGCAGCGCAGGAGGTGGCGCAGAGTGCCGTAGAAAACGGGTGCTTCTGACATCTCCGTGGTGAAGCTGTCTAGGCTCAGTCGAAGTTCGACGACTCGACACTCTTGCAAAAGAGTTAGCGACGATAGATTCATCGTTTCGTCTAAGACGAGCCGTCGGAGCTTGGTTCTTCTGTGTAGCCTCAAAAACTCGGCTGGAAAGAAAGAAAGCGGCGTCTCGCAGGATTCACACGGACACTCGCCGTTAGAGTCGCGCTCCGACCGGATGTCTAGCTCCTCCAGGTACTCGCATCCTCGAGCCAGGAACTGGAGCGCCTCGATGTTGGCCACGCCGCACGGGGCGAGTGCCAGCGCTATCAGCTTAGGCAGCGCCGAGCCCACGATGAAGGAACCGTCGACGTCGCAGTTGAAATGAAACGACGTCAGGTTGAGTTCGGTGATGTTAGAGACGCAGATCTTAAAGAACAGATGCATGGGGTACCTGTAGCACTGAAGGGCGACCGCACCTCGGGGGAACAGCAGACCATTTGGGGGCTGCAAGACTAGCGAGAGAGATCGGACGTCTTTCCAGTACTCGGGCCTCGATATGGCTCCGTGGAGACGAGACGGCGCCTGCGAGTCTGATTCGACGACTACAATGGCTTGCTGAACACCACGGAGCGAGACCTTCTGCTGCAATACGTCGTCGAAGGAGACAAAACTGCAAGACTGCAACTCTAGGTTGTAGCAGATGTTGCCCCATATTATACCCTCCGCTCGGAAGATGGGACGTGGCTTCCACCGGCCGGGGGTCACCGGCGGTGCTGGCGGTCCGGGCGCCGGAACCCACTCGGAGGTGTAGGTGAAGGTGGTCAGGCCAGCTGGCCGGTGTCGCATGAGCTCCTTGCATACTGCGTTGCTGTGCTCGTCTTCGGTTTCTTTGCGGACTGCGTGCACGTGCAGGTGTTGAAGCTTGGGACAGCGTTCCAGGATGAGCTCTAAGAGGTAGGCGTGCGCTGTTGTAGCGACAAGGTCGACATACATGGCATTTATCTTTAGCTCCAGAGACCGTTGGCAGGTAGCGATCTCTGCAATATATTCCCCAATCGGCGAGGCATAGAAATGGGCCTCGTGTATAGACCACTCTAGCTGCCGCAATCTTTTGAGCTTCACTGCCACGAGCCCAAACAGTTCGCATGGCTCAACGACGCAGTTGACACAGTAAAGTTCCTGCAGGTATTCACAAGTCTCTGCGATGCCGAGCAAGATTTTGGACGGTAGGACCAGGCAGTCGGTAAAGCGCAGCTGACGAACGCGGTGGGAGCGCTTTGCTCGAAGAAATCTTTGCAGGGTGACTTCGTCAGTGTCAAGAGAGAAAGTCAGATTGCGGACAAGGTCTGCTTGGAGGGCAATCTTCTTCAGGCTCCGGAAAGCCATAGCGACTGCGACCAGGGAGCCTCCGTCCAGATGCCGAAAAATATTGTTCCATAGCGCGGTCGGAAGAGGGCCTATACTTGCAGAGGCGCAGGGCGTTTGCGTCATGCTGAGGAACTTCACTTGGTGGCAACGGTGACCAAAGTTCTTCACAGAGAAGACCACATAAACACAAAGAAGGCGAGCAGAATAGAGCGAAACAGGTGCAAGTTGGTTGAAGACATCGCTTGCGCAGAGATCGATTCTTGCGCGGCCAATGCTTGAAGACGGGTGTAGATCACGAGGCACGAAGCAAACGTGTGTAGAGTGGGCACGAAATGGTGTCTCGTCGCGAGGATTGGCACCTTTCGCCACTTATATACCATGAGTACACGGGACCGACTTTGGTCGAAAGGACATACAGATAAAGAAGAAAAGACTATCCTGATCTTTACAAAGCTGCATATTTAGGGTGCCTTGGAAAAGCATTCCCTAAGAAGGGATGGTAAGCTGCATGGAGGCATTATTGGCACACATGAGTCATCCCCATATCTTTCCCCTGACTGACCACTTTCCAGGAACAGTCCACCTTGCAGTGGGACACAACAAAAAATCGAAGCGGCTTTCCCGCATCAAAGGACCTACTACCTGCCAGTGGCTTCGGCTGATTCGCATGACCCTGCTAGGGGGAAATTGCAGGGAGTGGCACCACAATGCAGAAAGGGGTGCTATCCCGGACCATAGCCAATGAGATTATCCCCTTTATCTACCACTCCCTGCTTTGTCCACTAGCAGGGTCATGAGAATCGCTCAGCACCATAGCCATGGAAGGGAGGGGGCTGTGAAAGGGAAAACCGGGTGCGTTCTTAAGAGCGTTCACCAGTGACAGTGCCCATAGGAAATACATGGGAACTTTCAGAAGCTGTAGCGTGTCTAAATTATCTCGAATTTCATGAGGTCTGTGGCAGCGTTTTCTTCTGCTGTGAATGGAGGAAATGTTGCGGACAGATATTTTTTTAAGCATCATATTTTTACAAATCAGAGGTAAATATCCAGAAAAATTGCACTTTTAGACATGTCGGTCTTTCATATGATCTCGTGAAAAAACTAAGTCAAATATGAGAATTTCGTCTGCAACATTTCCTCCATTCCTGTTTCTTCATGATCAAGCCGCAATTTTCATCCATATCGAGCTTAGTGTTTGCGTTTTACAGGCTCTGAAATTTGTGTATGCCTTTTCAGCGGGGATTTGAAATTCGCGCCAAATTTAACTAACGCGACGTGGCTCCATTTGGTGTCAATATTTCTAGCCACTACACTTTACCACCAACCTCTTGGTTGTCTGTGTTCGTGCGCGCAGGGTCTTAATCAGAACTAGGAAGGACTACAGCTCTTTCTTTCCTTTTTTCTTGCTTGGGCTGAATTCGGAAAGGATTCCTGTTTTTCTTTTTCGCTGGAGCTCTTGGTTTGGAAAGGAAGTGGGATGCAAGGCCACACCCAAAAGCGCCCCCTTTCCCCTCCCGGGAGCCAAACAATAAGGCATTGTTAGTGCCAATGCACAGGAAGGAGGCTCCCTATTCAGGACAGCAAGGCGGAAATTTGGGCGAGTTGGTAAATGTTCATTTTCGGTGGAGGTGCGGGGTAAAAGTAGGCGAGAAAAACACAACATCGTCAAGGTAGCAGAGGCAGGTCGACCACTTAATGCCGCGAAGAAGGGAGTCCATCATTCGTTCAAAGGTAGCCGGCGCGTTACAGAGTCAGAATGGCATGACTTTAAATTGGTATAAGCCATCAGGCGTCACTAAGGCGGTCTTTTCGCGGTCATTTTCATCAACGGCAATTTGCCAGTATCCCGATAGAAGATCAATTGAAGAGAAATATTTGGCGCCGTGGAGGCACTCTAATGCATCATCGATCCTCGGGAGAGGATATACGTCCTTTTTTTGTGATGCGGTTTAGGTGCCGGTAATCAACGCAGAAGCGCCAGCTGCCGTCCTTCTTTTTTTACCAGGACAACTGGTGAAGCCCAAGGGCTTGACGAGGGCTCTATGATGTCTTTTGCGAGCATCTTGTCCACCTCTTGATTGATGACAGTGCGTTCAGCGCTGGACACGCGGTACGGGCGTCTGTGGATAGGAGCGGCATCACCAGTGTTTATGCGATGCGTCACTACAGAGGTAAGAGCCAAAACACGGGCATGAAAGTCGAAGATGTCGCGAAAAGATGATAAAAAGCACCTAAGATTGTGAGCTTGCTTTGGCGGTAGGTCAGAAGAGATCATGTCGGCGTAGTCGTCCGTTGGTTTCTCGGTTGATGTGGCCGCAGGCAACAGGCTGTGATGAGTGGAAGGTAAGCAGGTGTCCACCACTGATATGACACATTCGGCAGCCGGGCAGGGCGTGGCGAGTGAGATGCCTTGCGGGAGAGGTTGGATAGACGAGCCAAAGTTGAGAACCGGAAGGTACGCTCGGTTGGCCGACATTGTACAGTGTGCGCAAGCGCAATAGTTCGCGTGAGGGCGACGTCAAAGTCCGGACTACGTAGGGACCATCAGGAACAGGAGGAACAGATGAGAAAGAAACGTAAGTGGCGGCTTTCGGCGTTAGACGGACAAAGTCGACAGCAAAAAGTGGAGGTACAGCTGGGGACGATGACTCAGCAGAAGGGGGAAGGTCAATCTGGGCAACACTGGTGGCGCAGTTGATGAGGGCTGAATGCTCAGACAGGGAGTCGACGCCAAGAATGATGTCATTAGGGCACTGGGGCAGAACACAGAACAAAACGGATGCATGGCGGCCGGAAATGGTCCCATCGGCTGTGCATAGTCCAACCACAGGAGGCGTTCCGCCGTCGGCAACGCGGAGAACGGCTGTGGGTGCAGGGGTCAGTACCAGTACTTTTCTGAGGCGGCGTCGGAGGATTGAACTCATGACGGACACATGCGCGCCCGTATCGATCAGGGCTCTCACAGGGACTCCATCGACATGAATAGCGAGCAAATTTTGGAGGGCGCGGAGGGCTAAGCGAGGATTTTGGGACTGGGGCTGTACTGCAGCATCACCTCCAGACACTGCAGTGTCTAGTTTTCCACTTGCACATGTTGCAGGTGGAGCAAGGTAGTCTCGTCGCTTCGTTTTCTGGTTTGCAGTGTTGGCGCAAATCGCAAGCACGGTTTGTACCGAGGAGGCTTACTGACCTCGAAGCTTTTTGTCGATTTTTCGCTCACGTTCAAGGACGCCAGGTTGAAGACGGCGCTGACGACGACGACGCCTTTTTTGCCACATGAGCCGCATAACACTTTCGAGTTAAAATCGCACGAATAAATTTGCCTTTATTTACACTTCAATGCACTCTACTCAGCTGCCTGAGAGCGTAAAGAGCGCCAACCTCTATTGACCTCCTTTTCTCTAACGCATACGTGGTACCCTTTGCTCGTGTCTTCCAAAGACAACAGTCAGTCTGTAGACGCTCTTTTTAATAATATGCCTAGTTTTCTCAACGCTTTTAAATTACTTGCATAATCAACGTGGAGAAAAAGCTCTGAAAAAGGTCCTCAGTGAAAGGCATCCAGGTTGGTCGTGATCGCTGCGCGACGCCATTGCACCGTGTTCGTTGTTTGCCATCTCACAGAAGCGTAACGGAAGGTGCGCTTCGAGTAACGCTGTTGTAACGGTCCAGAGCGTAACAACGCCTAATCAGTTAATTTGCTTTACTCTACCGAGAGCTTCATTTACATTAAAGTGGAGAGACCACGGATCCGGTCGCAGGAGCTGCTGCGGAGCCGCACCGCGGCGCTCTTATATCGCGCCGCACGCACGCTGCAAGAGTGGCCTGAGTAACGACAAATGTCGCCCTTGCCCTCGCTTGGCTGTTTATCATGCTTGATACATTTCTACCCTGCCCTTCGGCTACTGAGCTGCTGTCGATCCTAATGAAGGAGAGGAAACGAAGGAGTAGAAAATACGTCGCGACTTCGTGGTAGACAATCAGAACTGAGAATGTGAACATACATTTCCGTTTGGCCGATTCGGTGGTTCAGTGCTTATGGCGCCGAGCTGCTGACCCGAAAGACCCGGGTTAGATCCCGGCGATTGAATTTCGATGGAGGCGAAATTTTAGAGGACCGCGTACGTATCCGGGTATATGAAAATATATCTCAACAGTGCAGTTCATCGGGGCATTAGTAGCTCCTTTCCAGCGGCATCTCTCGTACTCGATAATGCAATGAGGATTTCTTTCGAACTGGATTAGGCTAAAACGCTGACACTTCTGTTTGACATACAACGGGAATTTTAGTAACTGGCATTTTTTTGTTCGAGCTTTATGCATCATTTTCACGACACTCTGCAACGAGCGAATGGCTCAAAAAATAAAATAATTAAGTTACCCTTAGATTTTTACCGGTATTTCGGTAAGCTTGTCTGCAGTGGTGTGAATATCAGCTTCGAGGACTTAGTATGAAAGGACTTGTACCGCACCTCGCTCTTGCCGCTGCCCAGAACTCGGGGCAGTCGAAGACGAAGTCAGCGCCAGAGCACGCTGCGCGGGACGCGGAACGCAACGTAACATTTCAAGAGATGACTCTTTGGAAGCTAGTATTCGTCGCTTTCGCTTTTTGAGACTCTCAAGGCCCTCACGGTAAGACATGCTCTCCCATTCAAAGTACAACGTCCTGAACGAAACCATTCATCACTCCGCCCCTCGACTTAGCGCATGCCTCATCTCAGAAACACATGCTCTGCGTTCCTGCATAGCTTGTCTGCTGTTCAGGCGCCTGCGGACGCACTCAAACGACTTTTTTTGTAAGAATCCCTGATGAAACTGCCGCAGTCGACTAAATGTGCTAGCAAAAAAAGTGTTAGCGAAACTCCGTGATCATAGCAGGTGAAGCCTACAAGTCATTTTCAGTTCGTCAAAGCGCCGGCCTTTGACTCGCAGCAATCCAGCTGCAGGTATCTTTCATAGCTCGGTGTGAGTGTACGGCTGAGTTCCAAGGGTAACGGACAAACGTGTCACCAGATTCAGAACAGCGCCATGATTTTCAGCGGCTTACCCTGCGGTATAAAATGTCTATATGTGCAGACTGCACTCCCAAGCTCTCCATAGATTTCAAGTAACGCAAGGTTTACAGCATTGGCGTTCATGTTCCTGAAATCTAGCGTGCTTCTTCGCCGCTCGTTCACAAGCGATTGGAGTTGCGCTGCAAGACATCAATAAATAAGCTGTTGCTCTTAGGTTGATGTGTTGTAATCTGGGCAATTCCTGTTCCTTGATATGATGTCAATGTTCCCGATGCAAGCTACGAGATGGTGAATTTCGCTGGGAAACCCCTGTATCGTATGGCTTGAGATGGCAGACGTAAAAAGCATCTTCGATTTCAGAGTACTTTGCTTTCCACAGAAAAGTGGCAAATATCACTGGCGGTTTTATGCGCGCCACTGCAACGACATTATAACCCTCTTTTGCTGCAATATATGTCCGAACAACTGCTAAAACATCAGGGTAGAATTCGAATTTGACCAACCGGCAGCATTTGTGTAAGACAGCCTCCTGAACTCGGTCACTGACTGCTTTTCTCATATCCGTGCATAAAACGCGTTAGCTTTGGTTGAGCTGCGTGGATACTGTTGGCTGCTCCCCTTGGCTGCTCTTGATGACGACTGTGCTCTCGATTACACTATACCTGTTAAAAGCCTTTTTTTTTCGTCACTGCTCACGAAGGTACCTACGTACCTTACATGCCCTTACGTGATCAATTTGTCTGTAAGAGGAATTTTCTGTGGAACATCATGCGCTTAGCAGCCAACAGTATCCACGCAGCTCAACCAAAGCTAACGCGTTTTATGCACGGATATGAGAAAAGCAGTCAGTGACCGAGTTCAGGAGGCTGTCTTACACAAATGCTGCCGGTTGGTCAAATTCGAATTCTACCCTGATGTTTTAGCAGTTGTTCGGACATATATTGCAGCAAAAGAGGGTTATAATGTCGTTGCAGTGGCGCGCATAAAACCGCCAGTGATATTTGCCACCTTTCTGTGGAAAGCAAAGTACTCTGAAATCGAAGATGCTTTTTACGTCTGCCATCTCAAGCCATACGATACAGGGGTTTCCCAGCGAAATTCACCATCTCGTAGCTTGCATCGGGTACATTGACATCATATCAAGGGATTTAAGTGTTAGAAATTAAAGATGCTGAGAGGAATACGCTTGCTTTTTTACAGTTTTCAGCGAAGTGCGTTACAATTTTACTTTCTCGGACATTTCTTAAAATTTTCATTCTTCTCTTCTCACAAACAGGTACTTGATACCGACGAAATACTTGGTTATACTTGGAGACGTCACAAACCGGTCCTCACCCTTGTCCGGGACCGTACTGCTTCACGAGAACGGAAACTTGCATCTGTAATATAAAAGATGGCCCCTCAGACAAGTACTGCAACTTTACGCAGGCAATGGAGCCAGCGGGTCACAAGTAAGGGAACTTATGCTCGACTATCTTATCACAAAGGTGAAAGATGAGAAAAAATTTAGGCTCTTTTCAGCCAAAGAAAAACTACATTCCTTTCATGCTTTCACAATCATCATCGAACCGTCTGATTGATATTGTGATAGCTTTCGGGAGGTCATGTATGACAACAAGAAAAAAAAGGGGGCCCAAGACACTTCCCTGTGGAACACTTGAAGCCGCCGGGGAAGAAGACGATTGATAACCTTCGAGGTGTACAAACTGTTCACGGGAGGAGAGGTAGGAAGAATCAAGTTAGAATTAATTTCGAAAGCTAGCCTCTAATTTGTTTAGCAGCTTTATGTGAGATACGATAAAAAGTGATATAACACCGGCCCGGGGTGCTGTACGATGAACGGTTGCGTCACAGTTGTGAAAACGTCAAAGAACGGCCACTACCACCGCCCGTGTGCTGTGCGATGTCAGGGCACGTTAAAGATCCCCAGGTGGTCGAAATTATTCCGGAGCCCTCCACTACGGCACCTCTTTCTTAATTTCTTCTTTCACTTCCTCCTTTATCCCTTCCCTCACGGCGCGGTTCAGGAGTCAGCCGATATGCGAGACAGACACTGCGCCGTTATATCCTTTCCCCAAAAAACAATTTTCCACCACCACCACCCTCTACTCACAGCGAGATTGAGGTGTCCGCTGACCCATTCAGCCAGTCACACTTGCCACTCAGGCTTCACACAGGCACACACCGCTGAAACCCGGGGAGCGCGAATAGAAGTGCATTCGCACTAAAACCATGTATAGAAGCGGCAGCTAACTTCAAAATTCCTGGTTTGCTTTTCGCTGGCTGTCATAGGAAGGAAAATATGGGCAGTGAATTTCTGCACCACCGGCACACTAAATGGTGTTCTCCAGGGTGCAGTGTTTTGCAAGGGGGCGCAGGCTTTTGAATCACAAGCGGTGGACATGTTACCCGCACTGTGCTAGGTGCTGCATTTTTCTTGTGTCAATCAATGCTTTCTTCAGTGGAAATTGGAAGTAATTTTTAGCAATAGATAATTTACGGAAGACAACAGTCCGCTTACGTGCTATGAAAACGAAAGCATGTGTCATCAGTTTCATCATTCATTCATTTCTTGATACTGTCAGCCTTTCTCAGGATATTACAGGAGTGGAAATCTAATAAATACGCATTCAAAGCGAGGCACATTTCACAACTACGACATCGACACAAAAGACATAAAGGAAAAATGAAACAGTAGATAAGAAAACGCATGTGCTGAGGCAGAAATAATATATTGGTGTACTACGATGCAGGTATGATTTCAGGCATTCTAGAAAGGCATCGAGGGGGTTAATATTCTTGAAACAAGATGTAGCGCAAAAGAGACGAGCACGGGTGGGAGACACAAGGATGAGCGCTACTAACAACTGGCTTTATCTTCCGTAACAGATGTGAATATATACATCGCATGCGCACATGACACTAGGGCGGCTCTGGCCCGGGCTTCTTGACAGAAAAAGAAAAAAGAAAAAGGGGGAGAATTGATTACATATCTACTAACGAAGAAGGAACGACTACCAAATTGTATCCTCTGCGAAAAAGGGAAGGGAGAGGGAGGAGGGGGCGGAGAAAACAGGCAATGAAGATGAAGCTACAGACAAAAAAAAACGACAGAGAACAAGAAAAAGAAAAAAGAGATAAACATTCACGCACGAAAGAGGCTGTGTGATTCTTACAGAAACCTTTCCTGAAATGCGCGCTCGGAGGAGAACAAACTTACTGACGCGTCGCTGATGCAATCACTCGATTTTTTGTTAATGTAGAAAGCCTCCAGCGAAACTCTGGCTTTTGTGCTTGCGCTCCTGCCCCGAAATCTTTTCTTCCTTGCGTCTTTAAAGCGGGGCTCGCACTTGCACGTCAGAACATGCGAAACTAAATTCTCGAGCTTATTTTGTAGGATTAAGTTTTGAGCTTGCTACCCTAAACGGTCGTTGAGACAGCGCCCCGTCTGCCCTATATAGCATTTTCCACAGGACAGGGGAATGATGTAGACAACTCCCAAGGCACATTTGACAAAGGCTTCTTGATGTTCCTTCTTCCAACCGCGCTCAACTTCCCCGCAGATACGGGGGCATAGTTTGGCCAACATATTTGGCGCTGAGAAAATAAGACGCACATTGTGCCTACTGGCTCCTTTCTTGAGGTAATGAGAAAATTTATGAATGTAAGGCATTACCTCGGGATTGGCCCTCGCGCGTTCAGTTCCAGCCATCATTCGTCGGGGCCCGAGTTTCTTTAGGAGGGTTTCAGCGACTGCCGTTAGGACCGAATCAGGGAATCCTGCAGCCAATAGCCTGCGAATCTGATTATGGAAGCTACCGTGCATTTCGTGCGAAAACGACTTACGAAGCGTAGGTTCCAAGCAGTGCAAAGCAATGGCGCTATTTATAGTCTTAGAATGGGAGGAATAGTAGGGCAGGAGTGCTTTCTGGGCACGTGGGAAATACGCCCAGCAGGTGTGTTCCTTCGTTAACCTAAGCTTCAGGTCCAAAAAGCGTATCACGCCATTCTCCGGGAGCTCGTGGGTAAAAGACAGTCCTTTGCCATAGTCATTAAACAACTGTAAGACTTGCCGAACTGAAGGTTCGTTAGCAGAGTCATTAAAACCTTTGAAAAAGATTAAAATATCATCAAACTATATAAAACCTTTAAAACCGAGCCTTCAGTAAAAGCTTGATTTTAAAGGCGATCAATATAATCTAGAAAAATGTCACATAAAATGGGCGCCACACAGGATCCTATACAAACACCGTTGCGTTGCAGACAAGGCTGCTTGTCAAATTGGATAAAAGTGACACTCAAATAAAATTCTAGAAGCTTTAAAAAATTGTCGAGGGACACACCTACTGAGGACTAAAATGAGAGCTCCCCAGATTTTGCAATCGACTCCTTTACAACAACTAAAAGTCCAGTTTGAAGAACAGAACAAAATAAATCCTCAACATAAACTGAGAACGCGTATCCAGTAATATTTACAACGGAATCAGGCAGCATGTTCCACTCTTTAAAATAAGACAAGGAAAAAAGCTGCAATTAAAACAATCATAAGAACGCGGCACAGGAGTGTACATGGAATGGCGACGTCTTGATGTCTCATTAGGGTGTATTGTAAAATAGGGTGATGTGTTGATATTCAAGTGGTCATGAATTAAGAGGCAGAGAAACTTCAGCCTATCTACCTTTGTGCAGTATTCTAGACTTTTAAGGTTCGCTGATTTACATAATTCGGTTGATGAACCAGTTCGGCGATATTTATTGAAGATAAAATTGGAAACAAGTTTCGAAACATTCTCAATTTTTATTTTGTTAGCCGCTGTGTACGGATCCCAAACAATTTTGCCATAATCAACTACAGGTTTTACAAGGGTGTTATTAGTGAGTCTTTTTACATCGGGAGTTGCATTGTGGATTTTGCGTCTTGGTGCCCAAATTGCTTTGCGTGCCTTGAAACATGCATTATTTAAATCTGTATTCCAGTATAGGTCAGAAGTGAAGGTTAAGCCGAGATAGTTATTCTGTTTTACTCTATTGATTGCTTTACCTGCAATGGAGTAAGGGTATATCATTATATTTTTCTTTCTAGTAACAGATATAATTATGGATTTATCAGAGTCAAGAACCATTTCCAATTTTCTATTGCATGCAGATTAGCGTTCAGTTCTTCTTGATCAGTTGGGGCCTTAATTGTTTTGTATACCACACAATCATCAGCGAACAGTCTGATTGGAACTGTGATAGCTTTTATGAGGTCATTTACGAAAACGAGAAATAAAAGGCGGCCCAAGACACTTCCCTGTGGAACACCTGAAGCCACCGGAGAAAAAGACGATTGATAACCTTCGAGGTGTACAAACTGTTCACGGGAGGAGAGGTAGGAAGAATCAAGTTGGAATCAATTCCGAAAGCTATCCTCTAATTTGTCTAGCAGCTTTATGTCAGATACAATAAAAAGTCACATAACACCGGCCGGGGGTGCTTTACTGCGAACGGTTGCGTCACAATTGTGAAGGAAGTCGGGGAACGGCATATCATTAAAGCTATTTGTGTCATCACTTGGAATTCCTGTCGCGAGAAAACTTGCAAATTGACTAAAAGACGTGTCCAGTGTGCAGCAAGAAATAATATGCCACCACCCGGAGCGGTGTATGACGAACTGTTGCATCAAAGTTTTAACACGGTAGCTTTAAGGAGCTCGCGTCGCAGGAAAGCAGTTGTCGGCGTTGTGGGCCGTTGCTGCTGGCGCTGTAACACAAAAGACGAGAATCTCCAAATGAAAGAAATTTGGAAGATATGGGACATCGAACCAGTGTCTTTCAGATTGCCAGACGAGCACGCAGACAAGACGCTACGAAGGCTCGCCGGTTCGCACCGTATAAAAAGTGGACCTAGTGAATGCGTTGCGATCTTTGGCTACGAGGTCGTGTATCGAATCCGTGCAATGGTGCGCGCATTTCGATGGAGGCAGAATGCACAAGAGGCTACCGCACTGCTTAGCAGAAAAAGCTTAGCGTAAAGCTCTCCCCGCGGCGGCGTTTCCGTCAATCGTTGATTTTGCGAGCATGGCGTCCATCCTTCATCCGACCTTTGGCGGGTGGCGGCTCCGTCGACGGTTCACGCCCAGCCAAGGAGTAAGCTATACACCGGCCGCCGTGTGTCAGTGGTTATTGCATTCGGCTGCTGAGCACGAGGACGTGAGAATCCCGGCCGCTGCAGTCACTCTTCGATGGTGGCGATATTAAAGACGCCTGTGCACATGTAATGGGCAAAGTCAGTGTATGTCAGTATCTCAGGTGGTCTAAATTTCTGCGGTGTTGTCTCCTATATGCGGAGGTTCATTGTCTATTCGCTCTTTCAAACCCACTACATCTTTTCCATCAAGACGTTGTGTCAAGAGATATGGCAAACATTTACTGCGCCATTCATTTATTACTAATAATATCTGGTTTTTGGGGAAAGGAAATGGCACAGTATCTTTCTCATATATTGTTGGACACCTGAAGCGCGCCGTAAGGGAAGGAACAAAGGAGGGAGTGAAAGAATAAAGGAAGAAAGAGGTGCCGTAATGGAGGGGTCCGGAATAATTTCGACCACCTAGGGATCTTTAACGTGCTCTGATATCAAACAGCACACGGGTGCCTTAGCGTATTGCCCCTATAAAAAATTGCAGGGGCTTAACTCGACTATGCCAGGATATATGTAACGAAAGCAAGTGTGAAACTCCCCGGTTGGCCTTGTTCACATATTCCACAACGTGTTAAGCACAGGCATAAACGTCCAGCATGACCTGTAGGTCCATGTTTGATTTCAGCACCGAGGCTAGCCAAGGACTGAAGGGGTCGCGTACCTCTTACGCCTATTGTCTAAGCTAACGGCACGTTTTTCTTCGGTTTGTTGGGCCCGGCGCTGCAGTTTCTTGGTCGCATTCCATCGTTCATCACGTGCCGTCTTCAGTGAAGCAGGGCTCAGGTCTCTCCTCCAGCTGCTCTAACTGTTTCTAGCGGTCGAGACAGCGGATGTTAAGCATGCCTGGCTCGCGGCGGCGTTTAGCGAGCCGTTCGGCGCGCTGTTCGTCTGTTTCCTAGGCGATTCGTTTCCTGTTCATCTCGTCCCGCTGTCGATTCCAGGCCTCCTCCATATTATCAAAATAGTCGCAGTCCATACTGTCGCCTCAACTGTGGTTGCGGCGCACGCCAGCTCTCCTTTTCAATCTTGTGACTTCTTATCACGCATGCGACGCAGCTGTCCAGGCGAGCGGAGTCGAGTGCGACGACGAGGAACGCGGTGTCACGTCCTACCAAACGGCGGCGGCGAGCGGCGCAGTGTGACGTCATGCCAGATGGCGCGGCGAGGAGCGTGCTGTGACGTCACGTGCCTCGATGGAGTACCGCCACAGCGATATCGCGAGTTTGCGACCAATAAAATTTTCGCTTTAAAAACGCAGCCACCGTGGTCGGGTTCGAACCCGGGAACTACGGATCAATAGCCGAGCGCACTAACCACTAAGCCACCGCCGCGGGTTTCATTAATTTACTGAAAAGCAGTTTTAAACATAAGTTGCCATAGGGCAGTGCGCGCACCTGTGAGGTGGTGAAAAACTTTATAAAGTAGAGCAAGGCTTAATTGTTACATCCTAGTGATGGGATTGCTCTTGGATGCGTGTCGTGGCCGGAAGGTGATGCTTCTCAGCGACTTCCAAAGCCCAGTCCACTAGGTGCCGTTGGGCAGTCGGGTCAGAACTGGACACCGCAGCCTCCCATCGCTCGAGGTCTGTGAGTTGCCAATCGGCTGGTGGAAGGAGCTCAGAGCAAGTATAAAGAATGTGTGCAAAATCCGCTTTCAGAGCGCCGCAGAGGGTGCATACTAGCGTGAACAGTCCCGGGTGAACCAGGGCTAAGTGGGCAGGGGAGAGGAAGGTGCGGGATTGTAGCTGTCGCCACGTCACCTGCTGCAATTTAGTGAGAGACTTGTGCGGAGGGGAATACGTTAGCCGTTGCTCACGGTAGTGTAGAGTGATCTCGAGCGTCTCCCCAGGCGTTGGCGGCTCCTGCTCGGCTGACGAAACCTGGAGCTAAAGAATGAGCTGCCTCGTTACCTGGGTGGCCGGCGTGGGCCGGTACCCAGAGAATCTGAATAGGTCGGGTAATGGCGGGAGACCGGCTTAGAAGCCGGAAACCGGGTTCGGAGATGCGGCCTTTCGCAAAGTTACGGACCGCGATGGCTAAGGCTACGGCTGCCTCCTCCGCTTCCGCAGGAGTGGAGGCAATGACAGTGCCTGCCGTAATAGGGGTGTACGAATTGGACACTAGCGCCAGGGCAAAGGCGGAAGAGGAGGTGTAAGAGGCTGCGTCGACGTAGACGCTCTCCGGCTGTGCGCCATAGTGTTTGTGTAGGGCTGCAGCCCGAGCAGCACGACGAGCCGCGTGATGCTCGGGATGCATGTTCTTGGGGAGGGGGGTGAATGGTGATGAGGTCCCGTGTGCGGTGTGGGAGGAAGAAGGTGTGGGTATAATAGCCATGGGGGTGTAGGCCAATGGCGTCAAGAATGTGACGGCCGGCTAGGATGGAGGAGAGCCGATCAAGTTGGGCAGATCGATGGGCCTCGGTGAGATCGGCGAGGGAGTTGTGTACGCCCATCTTAAGAAGGCGTTCATTCGACGTGTGCTGGGGGAGGTTGAGGGCCGTCTTGTACGCCTGACGGATGAGGCAGTTGACTTTGTTCTCCTCTACTCGGGAGAGGAAGAGATAGGGCAGGGAGTGTACTACCCGGCTAAGGACGAAAGCCTGGATCAGGCGGCGGAGGTCGTGTTCCCACATGCCTCGGTGTTTGTTGGCGATTCGTCTGATGAGGCGAACGGTTTGTTGAACGGTAGCAGTGAGCTTGGTGATTGTGGCAGTGTTCTTGCCATTGTTCTGGAGAACCATCCCCAGGATGCGAACTTTGTCTACCTCTGGTATGCGGGTGGCATCAATGGCGACATCGATGCCAGGTGGGGGAGTTTTGTCCAGTCTTCCCCGAGGGGGGCGAAGGACCAGAAGTTCCGATTTTGTAGGAGAGCATGCAAGGCCGACCTGATGGGCATAGGAGGTCACCACATCTGCCCCCGCTTGGAGTGTCTCTTCAATGGTGCCGACATTACCCGTGGAGGTCCACAGGGTGATGTCGTCGGCATATAAAGAGTGCGAGAGGGCGGGAATGGCTGAAAGAGCCTTTGCCATGGGGATGAGAGTTATATTAAATAGAAGCGGGGAGAGTACCGATCCCTGAGGGGTACCTCGGCTACCGAGGGTGAAAACAGGGGAGGAGAGTGAGCCAAAAGTGATTTCAGCTGTGCGGTGGCGGAGGAAGGCTGAGATGTACTGATGGGTGCGAGTGCCGACGTGTAGTGACGACAGGGCGTCCAAGATGGCCGAATGATGTACATTGTCGAATGCCTGTTTTAGATTCAGGGCCAGGACCGCGCGCGTGCGCCTCGTGTTTCGCGGATGGAGGCGTCTTCTGAGAGCTGAAGCATGATATCTTGGGTGGAGAGATGGGGACGGAAACCAACCATCGTTGGGGGGAAGAGGAGGTTGTCGTCCATGTGTTCCTGGAGGCGACCAAGGACGACGTGCTCAAAGAGCTTGCCGATGCAAGACGTAAGGGAAATGCGACGGAGATTACTTATCTCAAGAGACTTTCCTGGCTTGGGGATGAAAGTTATGCGGGCATGAGTCCACTGCGAAGGGAGGGTTCCCGTTCGCCAGCAGTGATTGAACAAATCTGCAACAGCCTCCACGGACTGGCCGTCGAGATTGCGGAGCGCCTTGTTGGTGACTCTGTTTGTGCATGGCCGCCCGAACCTCCGCCGGAGGGATGTCCACGTCGAGTTCCGGGTTGGGGTCTCCCGTGTACGGGGGGAGGGGGGTTGGAGGGGTGGTGGTGAGATATTGATCTTTGATGGCTTGGAGGAGTGCATCGTCTGAGAGGGGGAGCTGGTGCAAGATGCGTGTGACATGTTTGCGTTGGTTGGCCTTCGTGTGGCCCGGGTCCAGGAGATATCTGAGGAGGGACCAGTTGTCTTTGAGGCCTAAATTGCCACTCATGCGATCGCATACCTGTCCCCATGGTTGATGGGCCAGGTCGCGTGCATGTGTTTCAATCTCGCGTACGAGATGAGCGATACGGCGTTTGAGGGGCCGATTGTGCTTTTGATTGAGCCAGCGCCTTTGCAGGCTGGCATGTGCTTCCCACATGTGGAGGAGCCGGCTGTCAGCACACGACGTATCCTCAGGTTCGGGAATGGTGGAGGTAGCGCGGACGACATCGCGGTTGAGACTGGCGGTCCATTCAGAGAGGTCCGTGATAGTGTTCGGGGTTAGGCGCCGAAGTTGGCGGAATTTGTCCCAATCCACCACCTGAGTCCCTCGTCGTTTTGGCGAGGTAATGGAAGAGATATTGACCGCTGTGGAAATGATATAATGGTCGCTGCCAAAGAAGTGTGTCGTGTTGATCCATCGGCTGTCGCAAATGTGTTTGCTAATTGTGAGGTCTGGGCTGCTGTTGTGCTGAACACTGGAACCAATACGGGTGGGAATCGTGGTGTCATTCAAAAGGAAGAGGCCTTCGTCCTGAATGAATGACCACAGGGAGGTGCCTTTTCGGCAGTTCTTGCGGTACCCCCAACAGATGTGATTGGCGTTAAAGTCGCCCACTACCAACAGGGAGTTGTTCGAACTGATCGAGAGCGTCTTGCGGAAAGCCGCAAGAAGAGGGGCAGGAGGACCTTTTAGGGGGGCTATAGAGATTGAGGATAAAGAGGCTAAGTGACTTGCGTGTGGGAGGGAGAAGCTCTAGCAGGAGGCCGTCTATGTCGTCTACCTCTAATGGGTGGTCTATCGCAGTGAGATTGCGATGTACGAGCGTGGCGACCCTGGTCTGTGGCTGTGTAGAAGGTTTGTATGCGGTGTTGTTTCGGAGCTTGACTGACGTAAGGTGTGGCAGTGGAACTTGACTGACGTAAGGTGTGGCAGTGGAACTGCAGGGGTTTTCGCACCTGTGAGCGAACCTTGATTTTTATATTTGTGTTCGTCCCTCGCTGCACATGTTGACGGTCCCATTTTAACAACTTTCTTATTCCGACTTCTTCCGCATTTGAGCCTTGTTCATTTTGTATGGGTTCCCGGTCACAGCAGTGTGACAGTAAATGAGATTGCTGACAATCTCGCAAAAGCTTCCCTCAGCGGCCCCATGTTGCCAATCATCGCGGCTACAGCCTATATTACAGCATCTTGATTTCGGCGACGTGCGTTTTTAAGCACGTAAGACAGAACGCTTTTAACATCGGCGGATTATGAGCACCCTAAATATTATTGGAAAAGGAAAATTTGTTGCTCTCGGCAGCTTGAAGTATCACTGACGAGGCTGCGCTGCCGCATCCCCCCTCTAAATTTCTATTTACACAAGTCAGGTTTGGCGCTCTCTCCCCTTTGTGCATATTGCCGTGAGCCTGAATCTATAGACCATTCTTGGCTGTATTGTCGCCGATTCAACTCTCTGAGAAAAAGGTTGCTGGAGGAGCCCTTACAGCATCTTGGCCTTAGTTTGAGCAGCCCACTCTTGCTATCATTTGGCGCCACCACATTTGGGTTCAGCCACAGATGTGTTTGTACCGCTGTTCTAAATTTCCTGATAGAATCTCACCGACTGCCTTGCTAAGTGTTCCAAACTTTTCTTTTCTATCAAATATTACATTTTGACTCAATTGTTATTATTTAACCCTCTCTTTATTATTATTCTAATAATTTTGAAATCAAAGCTCTCATCCCTTTTCTGTTCATGACGAAGAATTCACCGGTGTTGCGCTCCCACGTGCTTTTCCTTTTTATTAACTGCGTTCAGGTGAATAGCCACCCAATTCTTGGCCGATCCCCCAGTGTGGGTATGTGCCATCTTTTGATAGGCTCAACAACAACAACAAGAGAGACGGGAGGTCCGTGAGGCAGAGGAAAAAGCGAGAGAACATGCTCGAAAAGTGAAGGGGCTAGAAATCGCGTCGAATGGAGGGAATATGGCGCGTCTTGGCCCTGTAGCTTCGGTAGAGGAGCAAAGGAGGCAGAGATTGCAGGCTCTCGTCTCACCGTACCGCGTGGGAGGCGATATTGCACTCTTTTTGGTAAATTTCGGACGTGCATGCGGGAAGGTGCACATCGACAAGAGCGCTTGGTCGGAGAAGTTACTTCCTCTCCTTCTGTGCGAGGCGGCCCAAGGGGTGGCTCGCCTCTCACGGGAAGAGTGTGATGACTACGAGAAGGTAAAGAGCGCATTGGTTAGAAAGTACCGGCTTTCTGCTGAAGCCTTTAGGCAGCGATACAGGCAGGCAAAGAAACGCGGAGAGTCGCATACTGACTTCGCGTACCGGCTTAAAGTCAACTTAAACGAGTGGCTCAAGACCGCTGAGGTGCACGGAAGTCATGACAAGGTACTGGAGTGCATCGCCCTCGAGCAGTACTATAGCGCGATTCCAGAAGATCTGAGGATATGGCTGCAAGATAGGCTAACAGATATAGACCTAGACAAAACGGCAGAGCTCGCAGAGGAGTATTACGTTCGCCGAAACCTCCAAAGCAAGACAGGGTACGATAACAGGTTAGGAAAGGGAGAAACGTATTTAAAGAGATTCCCCGACCGAAGGGTGCCACCAGCACGCCGGGATCAACGAGCAGAGGATGCGGGACCAAAAGGACGAGGTAGTGAAAACAAGATGGAGCCCATTGTCTGCTGCAATTGCAACAAGAAGGGTCACATCTCGTTGAACTGCAAACAGCAAAAGATGGCGTTCGCGTGCATGCGAGAGTCGGAGAAAAACCTTCAATTGCTGGATCCATACATGCGGGACGTGGTGATAAATGGCAAGAAATTCAGAGCACTGCGGGATTCAGCGGCTACCATGGATGTTGCTCATCCGTCCTGTGTTTCCTCCACGGACTGCACCGGCGAATGCGCCTGGATTAAGCAGGTCGCCGAAGAACAGAGTGCATGCTTGCCTATAGCGAAGGTGACTCTAGAGGGGACTTTTGGCAGGCTAGACACAGAAGCGGCAGTTAGCGCAAACTTGCCGACACACATGCCCTATCTGTTTTCGAACAAATCCGAGCAGGTGCTGTAAGAGAAAGGTCTCGCTTTCACCTCTGGTTTTGATTGCATGGCGCTAACACGTTCTGTAGTGCGAGAGCTCGCAAAGAAACTCGACTGCGCTCCGGTAAATGAGCAGGTACCGAACCATTCTCCCGACCAGCCGGGGGATTCTTGCAAGAAAACTGATCCGTCTAAACCGCGTGAGCATGACCATGAAGGTGTTCCCGAACCAGCGGTAGCTCATGAAATCCAAGGAACTGCCGATTCCGTAGAGAATGGGGCAACAGAACCCAGCGCGAAGGATTCGACATTAACACCTGCTTCGACTTGTTGGGAGGAGCTGACTAAGGTTGATAGGAAAGCCCTCATTGCAGAGAAGAAAAGCGACCCATCGTTAATAGCTCGAAGCAGTAATGTGAGAGAGGGAGTCACCAGAATGAACATCAGCTTTCATGAAAAATCAGGCCTTCAGTACCGGAAATGCTGCGACTAAAATGGACAAGCATATCCCATACAAAAAAGTCCTATGGGCGTCTATGAAAAAAGCTATGTCCGTCTATGGCCTTTCATGAACGTCTATAAGCACCCACAGAGGTGCTTATTGACAGCTATTGAAAAATCTACGCCACTAAAGCTATATCTTTGGAACCATACAATTGCCTTAAGCTCACTATAGAAAAATATATCAGCCTGTATAGACAGCTATAGACAGAAATAGGACAGGTATATAGCTATTTGGGCCAAAATTCTATAGCCGGCCATATGACATTTTTGTATGGGGTGAGCAACTCCTGGTGCCTGAGAAGTACCGGCGGCAGCTTCTAGAGCTCGCACACGGAAATGCATGGGCGGGCCACCTTGGCATAAAGAAAACAAAAGCTAGATTAGCCATCGAATATTACTGGCCTGGCTGCTGGAAAGATGTGGAACAGCTTGTTAGATCTTGCGACACCTGCCAGCGGGTCGGCAAGTCGACGGATGAATGGAAAGCGCCCATGACACTATTTCCCATCATTACAGAGCCCTTTCGGCGTCTTGTAATAAATACTGTCGGCCCACTGCCAGCGTCCAACTCTGGTTGTCGCTACATTCTGAACTCACTGTGCCTGGCAACCAAATTTCCCAATGCCATTCTCTTGAAGGAGCTAAGTTCCACATGTGTTGTAGACGCCCTTTTGTCAATTTTCTCTCGCGTGGGGTTCCCTGCAGAGATACAAAGCGATAACGGGAGCGTGTTCACAAGCTGCTTGACAACAACGTTCTTTGAACGGTGTGGGATTAAAATAATCCGCAGTCCCATTCACCACCCTCAGTCAAATCCAGTCGAGCGTATGCACTCAGTGCTAAAGCGGATACTTAGCTCTCTGTGGGTTAGAGCATAAAGGACATTGGGAAGGCTGCATTCCAGCAGCACTCTTTGAAATGAGATCCGTCACCCACGAAAGCACAGGATTTAGCCCTGCTGAACTAGTCTACGGGCGTGACTTGAGGACCCCGTTGCGCATGCTAAGGAAGTCAGGAGGGTAACGGAGAGGATCCCTGGGTAGTGGAATACGTTCTAAAGCTACTGGAAAGACTTGCGAAAACCAGAGACCTCGTGTAAGCAAATGTCAGAGCAGCGCAGTCACTGTCTAAAGTGTACTACGACAAATCTGCATGCAAGCGCACCTCTCAACCTGGCGACCAGGTGATGCTGCTGCGTTCGTCAAAAAGGAACAAGCTTGAGGTGCAATGGGAAGGGCCAGCTAAGGTGGTGTCCAAGCTTTCGGACACCAACTATGAGGTAAAATTTGAGAACAAACACAATCGGATAATCCATAGTAATTTGATGAAGCCTTATGTGCAGCGTCAGGCCATGGTTAACATGGCGCTGAACATGCCAAAGGAAGAGATCTCAGACATACCTTATGTCCCACATGAGGACAGGAGAGCAGCGAATGATCTGCTAAATTCAATCGACAGAGAGCCACGTTTGACGGAAAGTCAAGGAGGAGACATGAAAAACGTCGTCCGCGACTTTGAGGTGGCGTTTTCAAACAAGCCAGGAAAAACAACCCTAATCGAAAACGACATTCAGCTGTCCAGCGAACAGCCGATCAGGAACAAACCGTACCGTGTCTCTCCAAGACAGAAGGAAATGATTGAGACGGAGATCCGCCGTATATGCGAACTTGGCGTGATAGTGCCCTGCGAAAGTGACTATACGTCGCCAATCATTATTGTAGAGGTTTCAGGCAAGGATCCGAGACCTTGCGTGGACTACCGGAGACTGAATTCAATTACAGTGGACCAGACCTACCCCATTGCGAACATCGAGGAGAGGGTTGAAACAGTCGCTAAATCAGAATATATATCCACACTGGATTTAGTTCGTGGTTACTGGCAGGTGCCACTCAATGAGCGCGCCAGCATGTACGCAGCATTCGTGTCCCCCGCGGGCACGTTTCGCCATGTAATGTTGAGCTTCGGCTTGAAAAATGCCCCGTACTTTTTTCAAAGTTAATGGACCAAGTTCTGTGGGGACTTGCAGATTTCGCTCTCCCCTACCTTGACGACGTGGCCGTTTTCTCACAAAACTTGGAGGAGCACATTGAACACCTTCGTTTTGTGTTGAGCCGACTGCTTGAGGCTGGTTTAACGGTAAGGGCGGGAAAATGCCACCTGGGGTGCGCCGAAGTGAAGTGAACGCTCTTCCTTCGGAGCTAATCCTTGCCTCATCTAATATGCACAGCTAATATGCATGAAGGAGTTTGTCTGCTGCTTCGGGAAACCAGATTAAGGATCGCCCCTGTCTTCCCACATTCTTGGCGAGCACTGCCTGTCCGCCATGACAGGTGTCCGTCACGGCCCTCCTGGGAATGCGCTTTTGGTTCACGAGGCACGACGGGATGCTGCGGGTGCCTTCCCGGCGATAGCCCACGTCGTTGGGGGGGGGGGGGGGGGCGGCGGGGGGTCTGTGCGTCAAGCGACCATTTTCGTTCCCTGTATGTACTCGGGGGCTCTTCCTTATAATGGGGAGTGGTTACCGCGTGTGCCGGCGTCCTGCTTCCTGCAAAGGGATGCAGCTGGAAAAATTCGGCGGCCTTA
>JARKHS020012240.1:0-101859 GCA_030143305.2 Amblyomma americanum
TCCACCTCTCGGGTAGCGGTGCCATGGGAGCCGGGACAGAGATGGTCGCATTATCAACATGAATGCAAGATGTTTCTCCGAGTTTGTCTGAGTGACAGGGGTTTGCAGTGAGCGTTTGCTGGACGATTTCATCAACATTAATTTTTCATTTTAGTTTCCATTGTGCATTGTCCCATTGAGTTCTCAAGCAAAACCTGCATGTAACAAAAATTTCAGACTTTTCTCAATTTCATTATGTAGCACGTGTTGATTGACCAGTCGTACAGCACCTCACGTTTTGCTGCTGAGCTAAACTATGCCACAACCCAGTCAGCTGGTCACCACTTGCGAAATATTTATTAAGGAACTGGCTGACTGTACTGTATATGCAATGCATCACAGGAAGCGCCAAGCGTGCAGGTGTTTTAAAAAAAAGAGAGAAAAGACAAGGCCAACTACTCAGCAAGGCTCCGACTTTCAGAAAGCACTGGTCGGGACTTGACAACAGTGGGCTTACTGCAAGCAGGTGGATGATGGAGCGTGTCCAAGTGAGGGCCTCTGCCTGTACAACGCTGGCTGGGAAGGTGCTGAGGTAGCAGTCCAGCAGCAGCAATGCATCATGGCTGAAGAAGGAGACAATAATGATGTCACAGTGACAAAACAAGAAAACTGAGGGTCCGTAAAAGGGCCCTGCAAGGTAGACCCGACAACAGAGTCTGCAACAGAAATAATGTGCATAGCCTGAAGCCAGAAATTTCAGACCTATTCGTGCACCAATAGCATACAGCATCATTTAACCTTGTCTTGGAAAAATAAGACGACAGAGAGAATAATCCTTCTTTTAGACTGAACCTGGGCATTACACTCCACATTTCATCAAGTGCACTGGAGCATGTCGACAGTAAGTAAAACATTTTTTTCGCCTGCTGTGAGCAATGGCAGTTACTGCGACTTGGCACACAGTTCAGAGCATGAAAAATGTTGTAGCAGGTCTGCATGAAAGCCAGTTTTTTCCAGAGCACAATTTTAGAGGATACAAAAACATGTTCTAACCACTTCTTTTTCATACTCCCGTCACACGGCACTCCTCAATCAATGGCGTGGAAGCAAAACGTGAAAGGAAATGCGACGTAGTTTCATGGTGAGATCCAAATGTGGGTAAGTTCGACTTTCACCACTATACCGAGTTTCATACATCCGGTGCAGCGCTGTCACAGCTAGTGCTCTTGTTTGTGCAGCCTACATCCACGATCAGAAAATAGTGCGGTCCTTGTGATGAGCTTAATTTCTTTGCTTATATGTACATTACATAACACATTTGTCATGAGCTTGAGGAAATGCACTCTCATTGCTGACTACATGCTGTTGCCTTCGCGTGTCTTAGACCACTCAGGGACAAAACAAGCACAGGGTAACAAGCCTTTCTTTATATTTTCATGCCAACTACTTCTGTACCTTTCACAGAGTTGCACCAGATGTATGAAATGGAGTATAGTTGTGTGCGATAGCACTGTCACATAGCACTTCTGATCCCAATTAAGTTTCAAGCGACTGACATGCAACGCTGGTACATATTTTCACTTGGCCCTAATCAATGAGTTACGAAAAACAAATGGGTTTGTAATCAAGTAGAAATAAACAAAAACACTTCTAATAAAAAATTCTGTGGCTCTGATGCAGCTACAGCAACCTTAATCAAAAATGCACACAAAACGCTTTACTACCAGCCTGTGCACATAGGTGCTCGATTTGTGCTTCCAGCGCTGTGCGCCTGTTTTAATTCCTCCAACATGAACTAATCACGCGCACAACCTGGACACATTTCTTATTGTGTAAATAGTTTGTATATACTACTTCTCCCCCTAACCTCTCTTCCTGTCCCCTCCCGTCTTTCATTTCATTTCTCCATTCTGCCTGCTACCCTTTATTTCCGCTGCCCCAGCTCAAGCGCTTCAGTATCGATGGCAGATGCTGGGGCTAGTAAAAATCCTTTCCTTCCTTTTTACTATTATTTTAATTAAAAAAAACTACTACCACCACCACACTTGTTAACTATGTGCTGCCTACGCAAATGCGTGGTGTTGAGAGTTAGCACAAAATTAAAAGTTATTTTAAAATTTTGCAGCTTTTACAGTGTGTGTTTCCGTACGTTTCATTTTTAGTTAGCATTTGACTGTTTCCTGAGCACAATGGCAGCAGCCCTTGACTGGGACCCAAAAGCTCAACCACGCTTCAGGAGCCGGCTTGAGGTCAAGCACGTTGGCTCAATCTCGCCTGAATTGGCCATGTAACAGTGCTGAATCTGCACAGAGTTTGATCCCAATCAATCTGATCATGACTGAAAGTGCCTGTGTGATGTCTGCCTAAGGTGTCAGCAGCAAAATTTTCAAAATTGAACTTAATACTTTGTTCCTCTGTCGAGCATAAAAATTTATATCCTCCGACTCATTTCAAAAGTTCAAAAGGGTGGCACGAGAAGGGACACATTTTTCGTTTTTTATGGTGCCGCAATAATTTGTCCCTTCATAAGGGGAATGCTTACAGGTTCATTAACAGCAAGCACAGATTGCGTTTAAAGTCCTGGCCACCAATAGCACCCGCTGCTGCTGCTGCTACATGTTTAGTCTTAAGATCTGGTCTAAAAAAAAAAAACACCTGTTATAAAAAGTACACGTGTCTTCAATATTTTGAAACTGTGCCTGTTGCAACAAGGATGGAAAGGGAGTTAAATGAGAGTGACAAGGGTCAGGTTTCATCACTAACATTTAACCGTAATGGCCTTTCTAAAATAGGTTTAGCAATTTCAGAGACACGCACTGTATTCTACTCTCGAGAAAAATGTTAAAATTTGTGCGTACATTTTGAACCCCCTATATACAAGAATAATATGAAAGACTCAAACTTTCTAAATTTCCGCATGCCGCATACTTCCACACTCGTGGAGTTTCATCATTTTTCTTCTATCACGCAAATTTATGCACAATTAATCATTTTTCTTATCATCCAAAGCTGTTTCAGCAACAAAAACTTCTCCAGCATTCTTTAATAAAACATTCTATTGTGTCAAATTAGAAAAGCGACAGCACTCCCTAGGCCAAAGAACTTCACGATGTCTATCGTTATTTCTTCTTTTGGAAAAGCCATTTTTTTTTACCTGGACGTGACATAACCCTGACATTCTGTCAAGCACGAATCTGAAATACAGCTGGCATCACTGACTTCATGAACACAGTGCTAGACGCTTCAAAAAAGTTTCTGAAATGCCATGTGCACAATCGTAGACGGCAGACGCTTGTCTATACATGGTACCTCAGTTCAGCTGCTTGCAGCGGAAAAATATAGTTCAGTGAGACCATTTCCAGGCAGCAATAGGTTTAATTCGGTTTGTAAGAAACAAGCTTGGGATGTAGAAAGAGCGAAAATAGGGCTTACATCAAAATGAAGAGCCCTATGGTATCTATCTGCACTGAGAAGTTCGAAGAGTGTATGCAAAGACAACACTGACCTTTCCATTCTGCAACAATAATTACTAATAAACTATACTATACCTCTTTCATGCAATTTTAAATATGGACTTGCTTAATAAGCTTTACCATTTGCACAAAAAAAATTCAACAAGCTTCTTCCAATTTTTTTATGTCCTTCAATGGTTAATTGCAAAGCTCCAATACCAAGTGAAATTTCATGCTCAGAAAATGTGGCTTCCAAGCAGAACCGATTCATGCTGTAAACACAACTTCCACAAGCAGATCCTGCATAGTGTCCATGTCCACGTTCTTCCAATATGGAAAGGAACGACCAGTTTACACAAAAAGACTATTTTTTTGGTTATTTTCCACTAAAGTTGAAAATGACTTGAATATTACAAGACATGAGGAAAACTAGTTGTTACAAAAACAGAAAGGTGTGCTTGTCATGCATAATTATAGAGTAATCATTAACCGATTCCTAAAACCTCGTTCTTCATATCAGAGAGACCTGTGCAATCGAAGATAAAAGGCATACTGTACAGATACGTCTGCCAAAAATCACCTCATTTGATAACCACAGATCAAAGACTGTTAAGCCTGTTTCACATGCAAGCGAAAATACTAGCGAATACTGCCGCAGCAGCGGAAAAACCTGTTTCGAGTCGTCGCTGCGATAAGAGGCGAGGTTCCAACAAGTTGGAAATTTTCATTGCGACACGCCGCTCAATCGCTCAGTCGCTTGCATGTGAACCAGCCTTCAGTCTAACCTTAACCTCCACAAGTACGGTCTCAAGCCGCCCGGTAATAAAAGAGCTTTCAACTTGCACCTGAGAGATCTTGGAGACTTTTGTACCCGATACCAAATCAGTGCGTATGCTGAACTCCTGAGAATTCAATTCTTTAGACACGGTGAGCAATACTTTTACAAAGGCAACAGTGATAGAATGAGCATGGCCTGCTACAGACATCAGCGGTCATGCTGCGTTCAACTCTGAGGACTAACACAGCAATCAGTTTGTTGCCACCAAGTTCTTGCTGCCATCCGTAGTGCCTTTCATCACCTACACAGCATATAAAGCGATACATCTGCAATCTCTGGGAATGCAAGAGGGTGCTTCATTTTGGGCTTGTATTTGTGTATACTGCCAATTTCTTACGACTGTTCCGACAGTGCCCATGCCTTTGCGTTTGCTTAGGCAGACTCTCCAGAGACCGTCACCTACCTTTACTTCTTAATACTTAGCGCACAGAAGTCCTTTGAAACATGTCTTCTAAGCATGAGCATATGCGTTTTGTGATATTCTTTGCTTCTACCAATGTAGAGAACGATCCTGACCACGGTTCCATTCATTTTCCCGCACCTGATGATGCTCTTGCTATCATGAACATGATGTAAAGCTTCTACTGGAAACTTTAATAACCAACAACTTTATTAACCAGCTGGTAGGCGCCACTCAAAAGTAAACGCGACGACAACGCCCGTACATACATTAATTTGACCGTGAAACGAACCGCAGCGGGAAGCATTTTACCTGGTCTTGTGCGACTGGAGCAGAGATTTAACTTTAGTCGCGACGATTTTAGGCGTGGCGTCGGCCTGAAAAAAAAAAAGAAAGCAACGGCAGTCAATGCACAGTACGCTGAAGGCTGGCAAATCAAACGTGGCGCTGCTTGCCACGCATGGGAAGTTCGCACGCGGAGGTCCGCCGCCGACAACACGGCTCGGCAAAAGCAAAAACCTTTCACTTCGTTATTCTTACGAGGCGAGGCACCTTTCGCTGGACGATTCGCTTTCTTCACGAATTCATTTCTGAGGCTTCCTAGGCATGCAAGGTAGAGTACCCAATACACGTGCGTAGCCAGCCATGCCGCACGGAAACGTCCCTACCGCAATGACAAAAGCGCATGCAATGCCAATTTTTTTATTAAAATTACCGCTTGCGGGTCCCAATAGTATGTGCAGACATAAAGGCAACGCTTTAAAGACATTTCTTGTTTGTTTGTGTAGTTTATTCGCGGTGCAAACCCCGCCGCTACTTTCAAACGCCGCTGCTGAATGACAGATACGCCAGTTGTTTTCAGGGGCTTGCTTGGAGCGTTCCTGGCATTAGGAGGATTTCTGACGGGCAAAAATACGCCTGTCTATAGGCCAGTGAAAAGTATAATCTATTTTCCCACAGACCAAATACCTGGCAAAGGTACAGGCGGGTCAGCCGTGTTGACCATTTAACGAGAGACACTTACCTGACCGAAGTAGTGTGCGTTTGCATGCGAGGCTTCTAAGAAGTTCAATTTGCTTTTTGGCGACTGCTTCGAATCGAAGGAACGCTCGAGCAGTGTAAACATGCTCAAAGAGCCGGACGGCCGGACCAAACTCACCACGATACCACAGTCACCAACCAAACCATCAAATGCAGCGTGTTTATGTGTGCCAGTTGCCAGACGTTGCATAGACTACGCTGAATCGGCGGCGTGGTTGCTGTTGTCATGCGTTGCTAAGCGCACAGACAGGTTTTTCAGAAAACCCGCGATACCTTTAAATTATTCGTATTAGTTACAAATTTCGTTCTCATAGTTATCATGGGACTTCCAACGTTTGCTTTTTTTTGGACACTCGTTGCAGCACGCAAGTGCTAAACTGCATTGATACTCAAATGTAATAATTTACTTCTGCAAACTATTTGCCACCCATACCAATTTGCTAACGAAAATGAATTGACCACACTCTCTTAGCTGCATCAGGGTCCTTCAATGCGAGCCGCATCTTCTAAGGTCTATGTTGTGTCTGAAGCCGCCGGTCTTCAAACCAACACCTACTGAACTAGAGCCCTGCACATTTGGCACTGCTCCAGCGCGCATGTTCTAGTTCATGCGTTTTGCCGCTAGGGAACGGCAGCTACGGGCGGCTTGGCGCTACTGTTAACCTGTTGAGCAAGATAGCGTCAGTTCTTTTACTTCAAGGATGTAATAGGTTTGTCAATTGTCTACATTGCGAGTATTCATCATTCATCCATTGCCTAGCAAAGATACCAGAAAGTTTCATGCCTGACATGCGCGCAAATAAAATATTCACCGCTAGGATTTGAAGAAATATCATATTTGCATCGTTCATTACAAGGTTTCAAAATAATAAGACATGACAAATGCACAGAGGCAGTGAGAGGAGAGCAATCATTTGTCGAAACCAGACGATAATGATGATCATGGCAAATGAACAGGTCAACCGAGCGCCCTCAACGGCCAAAAAGGTAACGAAAGTTCGCGCACGCAGTCCCATAGAACCCCGCCAAATGTGCAGGTCTCTAGTTCAGTAGGTCAAGCTTTAAACAAGCAATACACCAACAAGGGCTCTATGCCTATTTGCCTTTAATGAAGTATGTGACAGTACACAACAAATCAGTGTCAATAATTTATTTTTTCGGTTCAATGAATTTACATATCTGTACATAAAATACATAAATCTACATGATGCAAAATTTATGTGGCTCATGTAAGGAGCCAACACGATTCTAAAGCAGAACTCGGGTCATCTTAAGTTAAATCAGCTTTGAACGGTGACAGGCTGATGCTTGCTGTGCCTTATGTTGAGAAGAGCAAGAGGCAGCATATTGCAAGGCCTGCTCATTTTGTAGTGTGGCCAGCAAGCTATGCAATCTGCTTGAAGTGAGTGTGCCAGCAATGTACACATACACATGCGTGAATTCTTTGTCAGTGAGCAAGGGTGTTAAGCATGGAAGCTGTTTATACTTCAAAACTTCTGCCTGCACAAGGCCCCTTTACCAGGCAATCCTAATCACTTGCATGCTCCAATGCTCCTCTGCTCAGTTCAAGTCATGAAAAGCCGCTTCCAAGTAAAGTGCACAGCATCACGGAGCAGTGTACAGCACTACTCTGCTCTCTCGTCATACATGTGTGCCAGACTCTTTGAGATGACAGAAATAGTCGTACAACTGCAGCTGTGTTTCAAAATATACCTGTCTACCTTTTACACTACAGACTTCCCTTTCAATTTTTTTGGAACACTGTTTGAAAGCACTGGAAACTTAATGGCACAAGCATTCAGCCATTTTCCATGTCACACATGATGATGTGGATGAGCAATACAATTCACCAAACAAAAATAATATAGGCAAAAAATTACAGCACCACACAAACCTGGAAAGCCATCATTTCTGACCAAATCTATAAAATGCAAGCAAAAAAAAAAAGGCAGCAAATTAAACGGGGCAATGCTTCGGTAACTCAGCTGTGCCACTACAGCCATCAGAGGGAATAAAACTTGAGTTTTGCATTTTGCACTTCAGCAGTCAGCGCAGTGTAAAGGCTACGTCTTAAGCGCTGATAAAACGCTGTGGTGCACTTGTTGAGCGTACCCTGCAAGCAGTGTGTACCATGCTAAATGCCTGTTCTGAGAGCTTCACATGCAAAACAATTCATTCGAGAAAAAAAACGAATGCAGTGGTTACATAAGATATGTGCTGTGTATTCTGTTAAAACAAATTCAGCACCCGCTGCAATGCAAGTTTCTAGGACAGACATTTTGGCCAACGGAAATACTCTATCTTAATTGAGATTCCAAAACAGTGTGCGTCGATAATCTGTCTTCAGTTACAAATCTTTGTCCACCTACAATGCTGCAGAACTTTGAAACGCCTACTAGCAAGGACCAGCACATAATAAAAGAAAAAGAGCTAGCAAAAATATGGGACTCAATTTCATTTAGAACAGGAGGGAAGCAAAAGATACAAAATAAGTGCATTCTATGTACACAGTAGGAAAAAAACAAAAAGGACTTGTTTACGAAAGAGTCGTGGCCTGTTGTGCGACACTGCAACATGAGAACTAAAAGAACTACACTTCCTGCTCTTGGCTTCCAACATATACATGGGCTTAGTAACGGTGCTGCCTCACAAGCACAACAAAGTAAACTAGCCGCGCATGATGAGAAGAAAGCTATCACACTAAGTTCCATTTGACCGGCAAAACAGCAAAACTGCTGCCAGTGAAAAAAAAAAGAAGGATTGGAGTGAGACAAGTAGCCACTTTCACGCCCCACACAGCACAAGCTGTGCCAAATGCATGATAATAATTTTTAAAAAATGCGGAACACAATCATAGACAGGCCTGTATTGCTACATTGAGATTTCTCATGCCACACGTAGCAAATCTAGATTCAGCAAGTGAAAATGGAGAAAAAAAAAAGAAATAGGAATATGCTTTGTAACAGGCAAGCGCCACACACACACACACACACACACACACACACACACACACACACACACACACACACACACACACACACACACACACACACGCATCCTACTAAACCTAACGACAGCATATGTCAGACAAATGCAAGGAATAAATACACTAAGCATCAACAACCACGTTACCCATTATTTTTTTATTTTTTTCTCTCCCCACTTTTAAACTCTAAAAACTTAAACAAACTGAAGCAGCGCTGTCCATCACAAGATAATGAGTAGTTCCTGTTCCGTGTACTTTGAAGAAGAGCACAATGATGTCCTTTGCCTCAGGAGAAGCGCAAACAGCAGGGGAGAAGATCAGGCAACGGCACCTCCTACACATGGCGAGCTTTGGGAGACACATGCAGCTGCCCATGAGAACAAAAAGAAACAAGCCCACGCCGAGCCTGCTATAAGAGGACTGGAATGTTACACGCTCTGTACAAAGGGAGAAAGCAGGGTGCTCGACACTCAGCATTTCACCCTTCTGGGACACATTGCAAGAGCGCAAGCAAAACAGAGGGGAGAAAATACTCTGAATGCCTGTTTTCCTTGCACACACAATTACTGCCACATTGGAACTGTGCCCAACACCTGTTTTCCCTTGGCTCTTAATGGAAGCAAATGAGAAATTCAGAACGAATGAGGAGCTACTATCTGCCCGAGAAAATTCATGGGCAACAACAAGAGCAGGTCCAAACAACCTTCAAGCAGAGCTTCAGACAAACTGTGTGGCGCCTCACAACAGGGAAAGAAAAAAAAGCCAATCTTGAAATATTGCCATCTGTAAATAATGGTAAGATGACAACCAACACCAAGGTAGACCAAGATCTTATATCTTCCTTCCTTTGTTGCTTCAACTGGCTTCTGCACAATCCCAAATTATGAGCGCCAAATTTACAGGAGATGCAGACATTACTCAGAAACAAGTTGTGAAAACAAGGTCCCTCTTTCTCTCTCTCTCTGACAGTAGAGCACAATTTACCCAGCAAAGCAATTTTTTTTATACATATCCTCAGCCCCAAGCCATCTATTTGAAGCATTTTTGATCAAATCATTTATAAGGGCCCTGCAACACCTTTTGAGCTAGTAAATAAACTCACTCAATCAATATATTATGTTGTCATGAACATCCCAGCCAAACAATACACTTCCGCAAGCAGCAGGGAACCCTCAATCGTGCTTGAAAGTTGGCGAGCCCTTTCTAGCAATTTCAAACTTGTGCCCTCCTCCGTGTCACTCATATGTGTATATCAGTTAAGAAATGGCTATTGGCTAGACTCTTTCAGAGGTCAGCTGTACTGTGCCAGCATGTCAGCAATCCCTCTCTTCTCTCGAGAAATTCCCGTGTGCATCGTTAGCCCGGCGGAGTAGCACCAACCTTTGAGCGTATCGCAACTACCAAGCACACCGTAACTTTATTGAATACTGTAGCAGGGCTCCTTGAGGCATTGCTGTGAAAAAACACAAATCTTAACTTAGTAATGCCTCAGCTTGCAGCAGCTCATGAGTATACATTAGAGGGAAGAGACAGAAAGAAAGACAAGGCAAACAGAGCAGAATGCTCACAGTCCAGTGAAGATGCTACAAGCTAAAATTTATGATGGCCTGCAAGCTCCTGTCAGCTCACTGCAGTCTTTGTAGCCCGAACAAATCAAACAAGCTACTCCGTTCATCATGTCAATGACAGGCATGGAAGCCTGGCCTCCATGTGCACACTGTGCTTCTGCCTAAGCTCGCAAGTAAGAGAACATAAATATTTTCCTCCAAGCTCTCGCAGCTTACCCACACACCATACACAGAGTCCCCTCTTTGGAATCGCAAGCTACAATATATTACTCTTTAAAGCTCTATCCCTCATTTTCGGGGCGCGCTGCACACAAACACAGGACACAAAGACGGAAGCGCCAACAGTTCATCACCAGCACCCTCATCTAGGTGCTAAGGAAAAAGCCAACCGCGCAAACAATGAAAACTTTGCGCTGCAAAACAGCACCTGCAGAAGGAAAACGCAGAGCGAAAGAGAAGGAAAACAAAAGATGCACTGACAAAGCATCGCATTCCCTACCATTGCACTAGAAGCAGTAGCCACCGTTTCCTTGCATAGGACATGCGGTGGGACGAGGGTGGGCAGCCAATGCAGAGTTCTGCTCGTTTCTTAAAGTGATGATAACACTTTGAATTCTCGCACATTTCCTACAGGTGTATACACACAAGAGCAGAGAAGACGTAACTGACAAGGAACTCTCAACGTTCAAAATGGACGCGACTGCAGTGCACAGTCAGCCCAGAAGCAGTTTTCCAGGTCCACCCAGCACATTGCCTGTCCGCATGCGGCAACCACGGCTATACATCTTCGAGACGGCGTGCCCATATATGCGTCTCCACACACTGTACACTTGCAGCCCTTGCAGCGAGGCGCAAAGGATCCGAGATGCACACCACAGCAGCCGTTGATCAGAGAAGACAACAAGAGGCGCTGTAGTGGCAGCGGCGATGGCGGCAGCAGGCAGGGTGCACTGCAGATGGCGACTGCTCAGAGTCCATCTCAATTAAGCCTACGTGGCTGTGGCAGGTGTTGGCGAGAGGTGCACAGTGGCTATAAGTGGCATAGTAGCAGGATACTTTGTGGCCTCTTGTTCCAGCTGTCAACCCTTCACTTGAGATTTGCCATGCATGACAAGGCCTTGCCACGCATGTCTGATAGGACAGTGGAGGAAACAGCGGATGATTTGGACTAAAGCCTGCATGAATAAGTCCCATCAGACTGGACTTTAAGAATGAGCTGTAAGCAACATGAAGAGAAAAACACGGCTGATGTTTCAAGGCCTTCTACCTTGCACACAGCCAGCCTTTCAGGTGCCTAATGAACTGACCCTCTACGGCCCAGACCAGCATCTAAAATATAGTTTCCACAACAGAATGTGCGTTCAAAAGCAAGGTTTAACCACACAGTATTTTTAAACAAGAATAGGCAGAATTTATATCAATACCCCATCCATTACACTGTCCCATTTAATTCTAAATGATTAAATTACAGCATGAACAGATGCTTGCATGCAGTCTCGATTTTGATGTAATTAAATGCACAACTTCTATTAGGTGCACATATATAAACTGAAGGTATCTGCAACCTATACGTTAGACCCTATCAATAGACTAATAAAAAAACTGCATCATCTATATAAGCTCTAACATGTCCTTTTTAGACATTTATGTTTGTCTGAAGCCCATTCTTTGCTTTGTCATTTACCTAAAAGGCTAGACTATTAAAGACACTTCCTTAATCACAATGAAGTTCACGAGCTCTCTGATATGCAACAAAACGACAGTATCATGAAACTGACAGGATGCAAAGCTCTTGTGCGTTGTAACCATTACTCCATCACAGCAACGTAGTTTTCAGGAAAAACTGGAACAGTTGTGCATGATTCATTACAGTGTAGCAGACCCCTTTATCAGCACGGTTTTCCTCTATCACATATGCGTAACAAAAATGCAAACTGAATTTCTCCAGCTAATGCAATTTAAAAGGAAAAAAAAAAACTGAGGACGGAAGCAGACATTCACCTACAGTGCTTGAAAGACTATTGGACATAGCTTCAGCTTAGGACACAAGTTGAGACTGACAAATGAGATCATTGTATCAAGGATGCTAATGCAGATGGGCAGATCTGTATAGGACAAAAAAAAAAAAACTAAGAAAGGGGAAGGCAAAGGCAGACAAACCGAGCTGGCAGGAAACAGCTGTCCCAAAGTGACTAAGCAAGTGGTTTCTGCAGATGATGTTGCCAGGCAAAAGCAATGCCAGACAAGCATATTGGCCATGGCATCCTTAGTTTGGTTTTGCTTTTCTTGACTAAACACAAAGCCAAAAAATGACAATCCTATTGTAGGTACAGCCATTTTGGGCAGCTAATGAAATTATTTCATAAGTTCCAACTGAAAGCAAAATGTGAGTTGCTCCTTGCAAAGAAGCTCACCATTGGAAACAAAGGGACAGTTTCGTGCACCCAAGCTGAAGACCGGTGAAAACTGCAAAAACAAGAAGTCTACTCCAACAAAAAAAAAAGCAGGACATATTAAAAAATGCAGCTTCAGGCCAAACTTATTCTGTTGTTTGTGTCTTGTGAGGCCTTGAACAAATCATGCGCCATGGACAGCAGCAGTATGTGCCATAGGAGTAGACGATAATGCACCAACAAATACCGTTTCATTAAATCATTAAAGAAAAAAAAAACGAGTCACCTTTTAAGACGAACATGTCATTCTCAGCAGTGTGAGGAACTATAAAGCAGATGTGAACACACCTTCCAAAGCAACTGCTTTGAGACAAAGAAGATAGGTGAAAGAAAATGCTGTGCGTGACACCAGAGAGAGAGAGGTATGAACGAAAAACAAGGGAGATCTCACTGTGTTACGAGCACCCAAGCTTGGATGCCTGCAATATTGTTCGTGTTCATTGAACACAAATGTCCATTAGGCAACCCGGCATGTACTCCACAGATTGTATAGCTCGTGTCTCTATGCTTGTCAAGGCCAGAACAGTGCAGGCTGGGCTCTGGTTTCAGGAGGCAGCAGAAAGAGGTATTTGTGCCCCGAAATCTAGCATTGGACATAACGTTTGGGAGCATCTCTACCAAGATTTAAGGGTTTTATTGTAAGCTGCCCAATTTTTAGATTCTACTGTACTCCACTGAATATTAGTATTTGTTAGTTTCAGCCTTAGTATCTTCAGCATTTCAGAGCTTGAAAGTATGCTAGAGCCTGCCTTTGTAAGCAGTTTTCATATCTATAAGCTCCTCTTCATAATCAGTAACTGTTTCCTACCAAATGCATGATTTACTCGTAGTATGCTTTCAGATGTCTTACAATGCACATAAAGGCAGGGGACTTGTAAGCAAGGGCTTCCTGACATGTAAAAACTGGTGTCTTGCTGATCTCGAGACAATAAGAAACCATAAGGTATCGGCCACAGCCTTAGCCACAGGCCACAACTTTAGCTGTCTTCATCAATAAGCTGACAAGATGCACTGTTTGCCTTAAGAGCATTCCTCCATGATTGTTGCTTTTACCACTGCTTCTTTAATCGCAACCAGCAACAGCAGCAGCAGAGCTGAATCCCTTGCAATACAAAAACCTCTCCCAATGATCTCCAACTACTCCTGCTTTGTGACATCAATGGCCACATTATTACAGCAAATTAGCTAAGCTCATCTCTCCACTCAACTCTCACTCACCCTTGGTTACGTTTTGCTACTCTGATATCTACAGTGCTACTCCAACTGACCAACGGCCATCAGTTTCTTACTTGCAAATAAAATTTCTTCGTATGCATATATGCTTGTATTGGTAGTAGCTGATGCTTATGCACTGCTATTTGTAATGGGAAATGCTATTACTAAGACGTCACTGTTTTGTTTGGATGGTTGTGGATTTTGTGCTATCATTCACATGCTTGATTACCGAGGCACAAACCACACTGCGCAGCCCGCCTGAGGTACCAGAAGCACCGGTGATCTCTGCATGCCAATGGCCCATCTCGTGACCAAGGAAGCCTGGCACCCCCTCTCCCCAACATAGAACCAATGTGTCCACCCAGCACCACTGACCTAAGCCTCAGACAGGTGAGGCCACCCGCAAGCTTGCAGCCCTCTTCCACTCAACCCCGTCGTCTGTCCGCTGCCCACTAGGCACCTTACGCACCGACGGAAATGGATGGAACTTGACATCACGCGAACTCCCGATGGTGTGTCGCCGCTGGAGTCCCATGGAGGACAATGGCCGCCGGCGTGTGCCGCCCACTGCCACAGGTGCCGCTTCACCCTCCACCAAGCGGCTGACCAATGCAGCAACCACACCATTCTCAGAGTGCCGCTGCTGTGGCCGTCCTCCTGCCCCTGCTGCTTCGTCATCTACTCGATAGATGGCATAGCGTGTTGCAGCAGCACCATTCAAGCACTGCTTCTTGCAGCGGTAAGTCACCGAGCTGCCACACGATGGCGCCGCTGATGTGGTGGTCTGTGGGATGTTTTCCTTCTCGTGCAGAGAGTCAAAGAGGTTTGTGGGCGGCTGTGGAGGAGCCTGGCTAGACGGAGACTCCATGGGCTGTGACGAGCTGCTGTACTGTTGCTGGAATGTCTCTGCGCAGCTACCAGGCATCTGGACATCGTTGATGGCAACGGGCATATGATAGTCCTTTTGGTGCAGTTCTGCTAGAAAAAAAAAAAAAGAGGGGAGTAGGGGTGAGAGGGAGAGATGTTTATACTGGCCTTCCATGTTTGCAGTGAAGGTGCAAGCTCCTCATAGCGTTCAGATAAATTTAATTTAGTAAGCTTTCTAGACTCCTGTACAGCAAGCTAACCAGTATTTCAACTTGCTTAGGCACACCACAATGTTGTCTTCAGTATTTTAAGAGCATGCGCATGTTGCATGCAATTAGCCTTCAAGCAGTCACATCCCAGCATTAAAAAAAATAACCAAATATAAAACGTTTTATAATTTATTCATTAGTGAAGGCTACTGTGAAAATTGGTACAATTTTTTCAAATAAAAACCACGAACAGCACAGAACTTAAATTTTGTTAAGAAAATGCAGGCAGAAAATGCAGACAAATGAAATTCTGAATAAAAGAGAGTTTACACAACAATGCAATTAAAAAAATTTTTATAAACAGCGTTAAACAAAATACTTGACACGATGTTATTACTGCAAGATCTGACTTCACATCTGCCAGTGCCATCCTTAAAACTGTAAGGAACTCAAACAAGGACAACCAGTTGAATCGTCAGTTATGCCATGCAAACTTCTGCTAAAAGAAATTTCACACGGAAACACACAGATGAAGCAGCGAAACATGTGCAGCTTGCACACACCTGCTTTTGCAGCATATGCATTAAAAGGCCACAGCAGCACATATGCCAAGAAGACAGGACCACACAGTAACTACACTCCTATGTAATGCGATCTTAGATTCCTACTAAGCCTGGCAAATTGTGGGCCAAGCTACATGGTCCCATACATCGCATGGTGCTCACAAATGAACTGCAAATCATAAGGCGCTAGGACTTCGAGCCAGTAGTAAAATCACACTTTAAACACAGATCATTTGGCCCCTCAGAATAAAAGGCAAAGACAGAGGTGAACCTCAGCTATTTAAGAGGCAAAAATGTGAGCACTGGACGAAAACTTGCACCAAATATTTCCATTTCAGTTCTTATAAGAACAACAACTATGCAAGCAAAGAGGTTTTATCTTCATAAAAAATACTAGCATGTGCTAAAGTTATCTATGTTCAAGCAATGTTAGTAAATGAACAGGTGCCAGGAACTTTCTCGACACCATAATGGTGCACACCATGCAATGTAAAGATGTTGAGAAGAAAGGCTGCTCATCAACACAACATATGCACACACTTTTGCCTGCACTTGAAGGACACATAACTGAACAATTTACTTAGCTGTGGACCACTGCTGCTATTCTTGAGAACTGTAAAAAACGAAGCAGAACTTCTAGCTGGATATACCTTGGCACATTTCCAGGCTGCGAATCACAGAATTGTGTGCAGAAGGCAGGACTGCTGATGGCGGTTTAAGAAAATCGTTGTACAACAGCTGCCATATGTGTGGCTGCGACTCTTTTCTTTAAATGTATTTCCACCAGGGTGTTGTAAAAGATGCCAAACAAAAACCTTTGTCTGAAACATGGACAGGAACAGAAAGTTTGTGAATAAGCATAGCTATTGCTTACACAATTGCTTTGTGCAAAGTGAAGAAGCTCAATTGATTCAATTAAAAAGCTGCAGTACACCAGTGTAATAGATTTAAACACTACAATAATGTCTTCAAGAACCTGCAGCGAAAAAGTGGGTGCTATGAGATAAGAACTTTAACAACAATGACATGTGTTGAAGTCAGTTCATATACCTAAGAGTAATCACAATGTAAAACTTGGGCTGGCATATCATATTAATATGTGCTCAATGGTACCTCATGCAGCATAAAAGGGCATAAATTCGTACACATTAGTGAAGACAGATCAAGTTTTGAGAATTCAAACTAAGGAACAGCTGACCTAGCACTGCAATTCAACTTTAAAAGCATTAAAATTCACCCTGAGACGAACACAGTTCAATACAAAGAATAGTTAATCACACTAGTGTGAGTCAAAAGGCTTGCAACACGAGTCGCAGCTCATATCCAAAAGACGGCAGTCCAACTTGGGTGCCAGTAAACCGGACCTTGTGGAACCATAAAAGCTGATGTCATCTGCGGAGACTGTTTAGACTTGCTATCATTTTCAGTCTAAGCTGTTATTCATTAAATGGGCTGCGCAGCTCTCATGTTTTCACTTTCATCATTCGTGCCAAGGGGGGGCTGGTTGTAGGCCCTAAGAAATGTCACACAAGCTGTCAGTTCTCATCTTACTTACAGAAGCATAAGCTGCTTTCTGTACTTGTTTATTGTCAACTTTAAATAAGCTTTTTTTTTCTTCACCTTTCACAGTTCCCTCTACATGTTTCACACTAATCAATTCAACATTCAACTCAAGCTGAAATTTCACAGGTTGTCAATGTCTTCCTGGAGTATGAAGCTCTCTCAGTAAATATGAACAATTTATGCAACAATCTTGGAACTGGCTATGGTCAGCTGTGTGTCCTTTTAACCCTGTTAATGATTTTGATGCATTAATAATTTAATGAGAATAACATGATCACTATCGACAAATAATGCAACAGATATTGAAGACTGATTCCAATTTGAGATGAGTTCTTTGTAGGCCCCAGTATTAAAGGTATGGTGCTATGTACAAAGCATGCTGCCGTGGTGGCTCAGTGTTTAGGGCGCTCGGCTGCTGACCGAAAAGATGCAGGTTCGATCCCGGCCGCAGAGGTGAAATTTCGATAGAGGCGAAGTTCTTGAGGCCCGTGTACTGTGCGATGTCAGTGCACGTTAAAGAACCCCAGGTGGTCGAAATTTCTGGAGCCCTTCACAACAGCGTCCCTCATGGCCTGAGTCGCTTTGGGACGTTAAACTTCCATAAATAAACAAACCAAATATGTACAAAGCACTACAGGGAAACAAGTGCTAAGGGAGGCAAGCAGTTAGCAAGCCACAAGCACACACTGCCTTGGCATTCTCCATCATGGCACCAATCAAGTTGTGCACATGCCGATACGCACCACTGTCTACCAACTGGGCACAAAAGGCCACTTGGCGTGGCGCCTTGAAAGAAAGGACGCTGCAGCCCCAGTAAAGGGCAGGCTGTAGATGCCACGTGACCATGGCGGCAAAGATGGCCGCTGTGGAGTGCGAAATGGCTCTGAGGGAAGATAGACGGGCCAGACCACACCCCGGTCAGGATAATAGCACCAAATGAATAGGCCGTGCCAGGTCTTTCCACACGGCAGCAGCACTAGTACATCCTGCCATTCTCAACGCCACTATTGTCATTATCATCAGCCTAAACCACGTCCACTGCACTCTCCCACTGACCTCCGACTAATCCCATCCTAGAGCCAGCTGTGGCCATCTTATTTCCCCAAACTTCCTTATCTCACCTGCTCAACTGTCTCCCTGCCACTCCCTGCTACATCTGCCCACTCCTGGATTCCTTCAGTTACCCTAGGCAACCTAAGGAGCAATGTCACTGTATGCTTCTGTAGAAGCTAATTGTCAGCAAACAATTTTTAGCCCTCTACAATGTCCAACGTGCAACTGTTAAGCTGAAATGTTTGAGGTAGTGCACATCCGATGTGAAGGTCCCAGTGCAATGCAGATGCTTAAAGTGCAGTGAACCAGGCGTTTTCTGTCCTACATCATTACTGGTGACAAGTAAATCTCAAGTCACATGGTTTGGGGCTCATTTTCTGCCACATTTTTTAGCCATATATGCAGATCAGAAAGGTATGAGTTGCCTCCTTGTAATTTTCACCTAGCTCTGGGCTGCTTCTAGTGTCCACCAAATGGAATTTTCTGGAAATAATCTTAAAACTGGATGAGCACTGAGAACTCGTGCACAGTACATCCCTGTGACTAGAAATGCACTTGTGAAAGAGCTATAGGAAAAACAGAACAAAAATCCCTCCCTCAACCCCCTCTGCATACTACCTTGAATATTACAGGCCAGACATATGTGTTACATTTTTCCAAATCATTTGACTAATGTTCATAACCACCTGAGTAATACGCTGTCAGTAGAGCTACTTTCTCTCCTTCTTCCCTGGCTCCTTTCACAGTCGGGGGAATGGATCATCTGAACAACACATTAGGTACTGTCGAACCAGAATACATCAAAAACTAGTATTAAAAATATTGACTATATCGAATCTCTAGAGACAAGTCGTGCCCATTCTAATGGTAGGCGGCAGACACCAGTGGCTCTAGTGGCGAGGCACACGTTCGCACCATGGTACACGCTCTTTGCACCTGTCGACAGCACCCTGGAACCAGGGGCATGGACCGTTGTACCCTTGCTGTAACCATCCTGTGATGTGGCTGTCCATCTCAATTCAGCTGCCACGGAGGTGATGAAAACGGCGATAACTTTCGTTCTGATACAATGTTTTCCATGTGACACCACAGTCAAGTGGGAAAGCCACCTTATCCGGCATCTGGCCCACAGTTGCTTAACGGTGATGTACGACAAAGAAAACCTAACTACGGTTTGACACTGCTTTTTGTGACCTTCGAAATAGCAGCAGAGGGCTGATGCAGGCTGGATGGTATATGTTGGCGGAAAGGGTGTAACAGCGCTTAAGATGGGACAACGGGAACGCGTGTGTGCCTCGCTCCCCTTGTCCCATCTTAAGCATTATTACATCCTCTGTCTCCGAAACACTAGCTGCAAGCGCCTTCAAACCAGCGATTAAACTTCGGAAAAGGTCTCTTCCTGCTCTCCGGTACGAGTTGCTTATTAAGTACTGCCCTTTCTCTGACTGAACTGCAGCGCTCTTGCATGCATTTTTTTCCAAAATTTTTATTACAAATTTCGGCTATATCAAACTTTTTGTGATTCTTTACCCGCTTGCTATAACGAGGTTTGACTGTGTGCGTCTTTTGTTTTTCTTTAGTTCTTGGTCGGAGTCTGCATTTCACGTTTCAGCATGAGGTAAGTATTTTTCATGTAATTTTGTAAATAAAAATGTGGCTGATATGTACTTTCAATGTTGGAACTGCATCATCGAGTTGACTGTTAGCAAAATCAGGACAGCGCAGGAAAGCCATACCATAATGCTAGTTTACAGCACAAAGATAATGCAAGCTTGCAACACATAAAAACAAGTGACCAAAAAATGCTGATCACTCCTTCCTTTATCACAGAAGAATTAAAGCATGAAATGCTGTCTAGGTGCTTCAGTATCCGTGGCAGATGCCAGGGCTATCAAAAATCTTTTCCTTCCTTTTATTATTATTTTAATAAACCACTTACTACTACATCCATCTGACAGCACTTGCAAAACAGAACTCCAACAAACCTGAATTGAAGCCCTTTGAAATGTGTTCTGTCAATCATTCTATAATGAGACCATAAAAAATAAGGAAAATGAGAGTGTTACCATGGTGCAAAAAATTCTGCTTTCCCTCACATTTCAAACAACCAGCAATGCCAAATATCAAAGCGATGACACCAATAATAACAGTTAATGAATAAATGTTGATCGCGGGCTACTTCAAAGAAAAAAAAAGAACAATGTGCTCAAAACCCAGGTGTGTGGAACTGTACCCCACCAGGGAACAGCAAGTTGCATTCAATTTCACAGTCAGCATGCAGAAACTAGAACAGCGTGTGCCTGGCCATAACGGGGTAGCAGATCCTGCGCTACTGAGACCGAGTGAAAACCTAATCTGAAAAACCTGGGGGCATTCCCAACCACATTCTCATAAAATAAAATGTGAGAGCATTTTGGCTGCTTGCTATGGTGTCTACAGTGAGTGTTTAATGCCCTTGCGATTTTCCTGCCAAAACAATGGTTGGAACCGGACGTTAAACCTCACTAGCCAAAGTTATTAAGCTGAACTGTCATCAGCTCAATGGCCATTGATAATTATCGTCCGACTTTAGTTCTTTACTACTATTTCTTGCAAAGTAATTTGTGGTGTAGGGATTGATAAGGCAAGCTGAACTGATCTGTTTTAGGCCATTACAAGGCTCAGGCAACAACACATACTGCTCTTAAAGGTGCGTATGCGGCTTTTGACAACACAGCTGAAAAAGTACCCACACACTGCCCAAGACCCTGGCCAGACTAGTAGTTCCCAATTGAAAAACAGATCATCCCGATGCTCAGGCAAATGTGACTGACCTGAGTTTTCAGGTGGTGCTGGTGCCTGTGATGCTTGTGACACCTGAGGCAGCCGAAAGAAGCCTCTTGTGGAACTGGTGAGTGGGCTGAAAGGCACCGGGGACGACTGCTGCTCACCCCCGCTGCTGCCCCCGAGTAGCCTGAGGTAGGCCGTAGGCTCGTCAGCCAAAAAGTCGAGCAGGTCTTCGCGCTCGAGCTCCTGCTTAGCCCGCTGCCAGTCGCGCTCGATCTGCTCACGCTGGGCAGGTCCTCCGGGGCATGCAGGCGGCGGCCAGCAGCGACGAGACGATGCCCGCAGCTGGGCTCGAGTTTCCTCCTCCAGGTGACGCACCTTCTGCTGCGCTAGCGCGCTCAGCTGTCCATAGGTGCGTGGCGAGGCACTCCCGCTTGCCAATGACGAGCATAGGTCTCTGTGTGCGGGCAAAAGCACATGTGAAAGTGCGACGGGTCAGCTTATGACCACTATGCAACTTTGAGCTCTTGTGCCTAAAGTCTCGTCATGTAATATCTTTTTGTGTTTCTTTCAATTTCAAGAAGAAAACAAAGCAACATGAGCATTCCTTGGAAATCAGAGTGCTGCAATGCATACAAGTGCAAAAAAAATGTGTAGAGAGAGATCGCCAAAACACAAGATCATCAGTTTTTTAACTGGAAACTTACTTCCCGCATCAACCATTTGTACACCGCTTTTGCATGAGGAAGTGTCAACCCAGCCAATCGATGAGTGGTTGCTGCACTACCAATACGTACGCGTCTATGCCATGCAGTTAGGTTGTGATACATAACATTTTTTATTAAAGTTGTAGTGAAAGCTCATTAAGGTAGACCGCAAAATTCAAACTTTTGGATAATTAGACACATGTCACTAGAATTAAGACACACATGCAGCCGAGTCCCAATCATGGGGTCATTAGAAATATTCGTATTATCCAAATTGAAGAAAGTTCATATGCAGAATTTACAAACATCTGTTTTTGGCGAGCGGGGCTTACTTTCAGCTGCATGCCACCACTGCTTCGCGACGTCGGTGCTGTGCTGGTTGCGCACTGCTGCTCAATGATCGTAGCATGTTCCACGTGACTGGAGATCCCGACGTCAGCGATATTAGGGCTGCCCAATGCCGCTCACTACTCGCGGTACGCATCGCGTGACTGGCGATCCTGGTGTCGGCAATGTACGGACAGCAACTACTTGGTGCTCAAGGGTGTGGTTACTGCTCATGTAATCTATCATCCGCAGCGGGGTGTGGGGGTTGTTTGCAACATCCGAATTTCTGCTCACTGCACAAAGTTCACTCTGGCCAGAGCATTTTATGAATTCATATCACTCGTATCAATTTCGTATCAAATTCGTATCAACTGGGATCATATCATCAAGATTCTACTGTATGGTAATTACATTATTTCAGATTTCATATAATGTGAAACTTTTAAGCATCTCCGTAAGGCTCAAATTAATAAGTAGTAGTAGTAGTAGAATACATTTATTCCAAAAAGGTAGGATAGAGTGTTTACTGGATCAGCTGCAGGTTCAAGTTAAGAGCAGTGAATCTGTTACAATGGCAGCCAAAGCAGCGCAGAAATAAATTCAAAAACATACTACTGAATACGAGGCACTGGCTAACACAACAAAACAGCTAGAAGTGCCCTGCCAAACAACAACTGTAGAAGCCAATTAAACCTACAATCTTGCATTCAACGAACATAGCAAAAAAACATTGCATATTTTTGCATCAGGCACATGTGATGTCTTCTATTAAACAGGCATCATCTAATTAGCATTCTAGCTGGATGAAGCTTACTGAGACTTGAAATCACACCCTATACTGAATACACACTACTTCATTTGTGTCATGCACAACACTTGCATTATCATGTATGCTCTAGTAATCATCTCTAAAACAATCCACACATCCCTTAACCATTTTATCTCTCTCTTGCAGTCTGCAATATGATCAAAGGTGCAGGCTCAAAGGCTGGCTTACAATTTAACGGAGGTGGTAGCTGCCTAAAATCATGCACCCCTCCAGCCAGCATCACGAGACTAGCCCAAGCCACTTACTCTGAGCACACGGAAGGTGTTTGGGGCGGCGACCCGAGCAGAGTCCGTGTTGGAGACGGGGGATAACTGTTGGAGCCGGCCGAGAGTGGGGGAGGTGGCGGGGAGGCACTCTCGGCAGGTAGGGAGCCATTGCTGGCTGCCTTGCTGCTGCTGGGCTCGTCGCCCACCTTGCTCTCGAATGCCAGGATCTTGTCCTTGACACGTGAGCCAGGCTTCAACGTTCCGCTGCTTGGACCACTGCTCTCCACGGTGAGAGACAGTTTGCGCTGACGCAGCTTGCGGTTCGCTGCACTCACCAGTGACGAGACCAGGTCTCGCGGAGACACCTCCGGGTTGCTGCCTGCTACAGCGCACAGGATGAGGGAGAGACGGCCAAGGTTTTATAATATTATTATAATATGCCAAATTTTATAATATGCCAGGTTTTACTGCTGGAACTTTGCGACGCAGATAATTTCAGGCAAACCAAGTGGCTTCCAGTACAACGGACATCACCACCTTGCCTCACCACTTCACCACCTTGCCTCAAATTTGTCCAACCATTGAATGTTGTCTAGTTACAGCTTGCATGCAGCATGGCACACCCAATAGTTGTGACCGACTTGTGATAATGCCACTTGTGTTAGTTTAGAAGCAATTGCTTTCTCTGTGAAAACCCAGATCATAACCGAGTTCGGATGCAAAACATGTCTGCACAACTAGAATGGGTAGGCACCACGATGAATAAAGCATTTTAACGATGACATCACATTTTAGAATGAACAGTTTTAAAATAATAAAAATATAAGGAGACTAACCTGCAATACAAGTTGGCTCTTGAATAATGATATGAGTGATTAGCATTATAAACTTTAGTGCTACGATGCTCAATGGACTTGGACTGAACAGTACACCAATAAGGTTCTCATACTTTTGGGTGCCATTTTAACATAAAAGTACAGTAATCTCGTTATAACAAAGTCAGCGGGACATCGAAAAAATTCGGTATAAGCAATAATTAGAAATAAGCGACCAGCCAAGAAAATCTAAAGCAGTCGAGCTTCAGTTGTGCCACAATTCGAGGAAGTCAAAATACAATGTATTCAGTGAAGCAAAACTTTATTCAGGTGCAAAAAAGGCAGTGAGCTTTGGCTGTTTCAAGTTCAATTACTGCGCGCGTGCAACCCTTGCTCTAATCTGACCAAGCAATGCACGAGGCCGCGGTCGCCGCCTATGCATTCAACATTCGGGGCATTTCGAATCGCGAAGGCAGTGGCCACTTATATGGGGGTATTTCGGGGTCGAAGGCAGTGGCCGCTTCATGGGGGGGAGGGGGGGTCACAGAAAAGATGTGGCACGAGTCTGAGGTTGTGTTTGTTGTGCGCAAAAAATGATTAGCCGCTCATTTTGGGCACGCAGCGCGATCGTGAAAACTGAACGGTTTTGCAGTCGGGGCTTCGCATGATTACTGGGCAGTTTTTTTTTCCCGAGGTGTGCAGCTGTGAACTTTGCAACTGAGTTTTTCGGCGCACCGTTGTCGATGACACTGTGCTAGTTATATGGTTCGAGTGTTGGTGTTCCCACAGCGTCGTGTCCGCACCGTTGACAGATGTCTAGGAACAAAATTCAATGACCCTACCACGCATTTAGACCATTTGTCTGGCTGGATGGCACAAATCGAGCATGATCGGATTGAGAAAATCGCCGAGGAAACATTATGGTTGCGTTGACCTGCCATGTTGACAGCCTGACTCGCCGCTGGCGACGCTCGGATTTTTCGTGTTTTCGGCAAGTTATCGGTCGATTTGCACCGTGAAAAGTGCAAAAAAGTTAGGGGCGGTGTTTTATTGCAATGCAGGCCGATTATGATGAGCGGCAAGCAAATTTCTAGACCGGCTTCTTCAAAGACGTCTTCTCGATTTGTTAACATAGCTCCTCGTGACGAACACGGCAAAGGGCATGCGACTAGGCAGCAGCTCGACAACACCGTTGTACACACTTGCAAGCGTGACCTGCGGGTCGCCTTCTCGTTTGAAGCGAAAACCCTCATGAATGACGTTGTTCGCGCGCTTTAAGGAGTTTTGTCTGCTTTGGCCGATGTGAAACGGTTAGGCTTAGCGACGACTACGGCAGCCAGGGAGCAGCTCAGACCATTGTCGAAAGCTCACCTCGCTCGCGACTCACAAGCGTGAATGAGCTCATAATCGGAGGGAGACTTCTTTTGTGCTTTTTGGAACGTTTCAGCGCCAGAAATATTCTTTATAGCGGTAAAATTTTGCTCACCGAGCGCACCCGATGGAACGCTACGGCGCAAGTCTGCCCGCAGTCTTTTGGCCACTTTTCGGAAAAGAGACCGCGATTTTCTGACATCGCAAAGCGTCACGAAAATTTTATTTTCATTTGCATTCTAACACGGGGGAAACCAGCGATGCGGTTAATTGCGACTGATTCGGACGCGCTTCCGTTCGCATCCGCTGTAAATAGAAGGGGGCACTCGACACTCGCTTGGTACTCGTTGCTAGACAGGTCATCGGTTTGGTATTTTTGTGGCCTGTTCTGTGCCTGCATGAGACTAATTTGTCGGTGGTATTAATTTGACACTGCATGCGCAAAAGGGTCGCCGCGGCGGCGGCGATGCCTCCACTTGCCACTTTGCTCTAAGCGGGTCAAGCTCTTCGTGCGGTCCGAGTAATGCGGCTTAAATTGCATGCGTTTCGGTCAGGACTGGAAGAAATTTCGAACAAAGCGATATTTCGAGTAAAGCGATTTCGTTATAACGAGGGATTACTGTACATGGTAACCAACACAATGACAAGCATAGCTTTCAGTACGCAACTCTAGTGTATGCCTTCAGCAGTTCTGCATGTCTTCTCATACACAACGAGAGAGGTATTGCACTACAGGAATGTAATGCGAGTTTTTCTCTCTTGTTCACCATTTTCAGAACTCATCCTGCATTTTAGTCAGAAGCAACATATGTTAATAAGTCGTTTTTTTATTTCTTGCTGCTGCTCAAGAGAGTTATAGCGAGCTTCACCACCAGACTCACAAGCAGCTAGGAGAAGACAACTTTTCGAAAGCCTTGGTGCTACGCAACGCACGGGCATAAGAAGGCAGCTATGAGCATGGAAAAAGGGCGGTGCACGCCACTGAGAAAGAGAAGGCACTGAAAGAGTTCAGCGGAGTGGGGAAAAAAAAAGGGCGTATGGGCATAAAAATTATGGAAGGCAATTAAGACTAATACTTACGTGCCGCGAACGTGAAAGCATGCTTGCGGGGTGTTTGGCTGCGGCGATGGCATACCACTCTAATGCAGTGGCCAGCTAAACTGATCTTTTCACACCAACAGAACGGAAGCTGACGAAGATGATCACACCCAAACCCAGCAACACCCAAATGGAAGTTGACGAAGACAATGCTAACCAAACCCCAGTGAATGGCAGTTTGGCATGCGAAGTGTTGTGCTGCCGTGATGGCGCTCTAATGAAGTGGCCAGCGAAGCTGTTCTGTTCACGCCAGTCTGGGTTCAAAACCCACTTCAGGAGAAATTTCATTTTAAAAATTTTATTTTTCTTTCTTTCCTGATGATGTAGGCACTGCCGATGACGTCATGAGGTCACGTGGGTTTTCGGACCGTCTGGCGTGGACAATGACAACGCCAAATTTTCCTCATCATGAGCCATATAATGGTTTCGCATTAATATTAAGCAGCATAAAACATAAAGCAGTAGTGGCAAGGAAGACAGCATGTGTTTGCGTGCCAGAGGCTTTGCTGTGCTCTGTGATGTCATGCTTTCTGAAGTGCTGCCTCTCAGATAATATCGACATATCCGTTGCTTCTGCATTTTAGCATGACTTCTCTTCCTCTTTGAGCCTCCAGCTATAGATGGCTTGAATAGGTTGATATCACATTATAATCACCTTTCTTTTCATTTTCATGAGGTATCAAACTCCCCCTCACGTTATATTCGTAAATACAGAAAATCCAGGGACAGACTGGGATGCCTGGAGGACACAAAGGAAAAAAAAAAAATGTTACAGGTCACTTACTCTGGCCGCTGACTTTGTGCAAGTTTCCAAGCAGCACCGAAGAGTCTGTGTCTGAAAGAGCGGTCACGTCCAAAGGTAGGTCTGGGACCGCGGCCTCATCTGAAGGGCTGAACACATAGTCCACCTGCAACGTCAGATGTTTAAAACAAAAATGCTATGCTCCAGCCAATGGCAACTCCTCTAATTTGGTACAGTGCTGCAGACAGCATTTCCACATGCACCACAGATTAAAAGCATGCACCTAACTGAACACCAGTACACATAACAACTTCGCCCATGTGTACAATGATGAAAGTAGAGGTCGATAAGATTGCGCGAAATCTAGAGAACCGTGACTGAAGCACAGACAAGCTTCCTTCAAATCACCCTGTCAAGTTGATTAATTCTTCAGAACTGTTCAATTACTCAAGATTTTTCAAAATAGTATCTGCCGTCAGTCAACATATGAAAATGAGAGGTTGGCTCACATAGTTGATGAGCGCCTCAGTGATATGGCACTGGTGGGACATGTCCGTGATCATGGTCAGCATGCTGTTGTCAGCCGTCCGCACCAATGTTGGCCCAAACACGATGGCCAGGTTGCGAGCTTCCATCTGCACAATGGAAGAGAAAAAACGGCAAGCTCCAATCATGTAAACAGCAGCTACAAGATCAATCCAGATAAATAACATCTTTGACGCTAAAAAAGAAATACAGCTCGGACTGACATGCAAACTATGGAGACACTCAGTTAGCATAAATGTGGCCAGTTTGCCATCAGTTCTGCCCGAGCTAATATTTGAGAGAACTGAACTGCGCTCATTGTACACGCTGGCAAGTTCACACGAGTCACATATCTGATGTGCAACACTACAAAAATTTTCTTCGCCGTAAAAGACTAGTGGGGCATCAAATCAAAGTAAAAAGCCAGCTACATGAAAATTCTTCTTAGCAAACAACTTTAATGCGTGCTACCTGTCAAGCATTCATTCACTGACCCCATCAATAAACCGAACCATGTTCCTCAGTAAAACATACAGTTCAATATGACGTCGCACAAGGTGCTGCCAGTGTGGCCTCACAGCCGGAGAAGTAAACAGAGATTAAAAAAAGAAAAGCAAACACTTCGGCCTTGCCTTGTTGGTCTCACTATGGGCAACCACTTTCTTGAGATGTTGCATGAGGAACTTGAGAGTTTCAAAGTTGTGCATGGGAAGCTCATGCACCTGCAGTGAAAGTGAAGAAAAGAATGCAATTAAGAAACATTCACAAAGGATGACTGCCATGCACTGAGCTAATTTTTCTGTTTTCACAGGATCCTCACCAATGACCTTACATTATTCCAGATGCTCCGCGGCACAGTAACCCTGGGTCAAGTATATGTGCTGGCAACATGCACAAGCACTGCCACACTCTAGCACATGTTCTATATGCCAATTGTTTGAAGAGTTCAAAGAAGCTTATTTTTAATCAGACACGGATAGCATATAGATGCACTCATCACAAACTCAATTCAATTCAGCACAAATACAGTCGAATCTGGATATATTGAACTATTGGCCATATCGAGCTCTTCAGAAATATTTTTAACTAACACATGCATTTTAGTGGTTTATATATCGAATGTGGTTTTACGTAAAACAGATGTATCAAACTTTTCAGCACCAAGCGACGCCCACTGCAATGGCAGGCGGCAGGCTAACGAATGCAATACGCAAGAGGCTGATGGTGGTGTAACAAGCGTTTGCATCATCGTTTGTGCCTTTATCTGACACTCACCAGGAGAACCATGGACGATACAATGAAGCTGTTATCCAGGCGATCAGCAAAATTTCAAACCTCTCACACCCATTGACAGTTCCCTGGATGTGCTCGTGTGGACAGTTTCAGCCTTGCAGTAACCATCCTTTGGAAAGGTACCGTATTTACTCGCGTATAACCTGCCCCCCTAACTCTGAACTCCACGAAAAAGAAAACCTCGCGTATAACCCGCACGTTTACCTGAAAAAAAAAAAAAAAAATGGGCGCTAGAAAAGATGCAACTGCACACTCGGTGATCATTTCGTTTTCAGAACATTTATTAGAATGACCACCACCACATCACTGGTTATCCGATTCTCAGTCGTTGCCACTCTCACTGCTGCCATCGGAGACTTCATCACCACTCTCAGAGACGTAGTCGTCCTTGGAACCATCCAAGCTGTTACTGATGGCACATCTTTTAAAGCTTTTACGCAACAAGTTGACCGGTATCGCTTTCCACGCATCCACGATCCACTGGCACATCAATAGAATATCGGGCCTTCGCACGCGTCCCGTCGGTGTGAGAATGTAAAGGCTGTCGGCCATCCACTGGGCATACAGCCGCTTCACGTGTGCCTTGAACGGCTTGTTCAGGCACACGTCGAGTGGCTGTAGCATGGACATCATGCCGCCAGGTACTATAACGACGTCGGTGCCGGTCTTGGCGAGGTGAGCCTTCACCGCATCAGTGCAGTGGCCTCGGAAGAAATCCAGTACGAGCATCGAGCATCCAGTACGAGCAGCAGCTCTGTTGCCGATTTCTTTGTAGTGGCTATAATCTTTAGCTTCTCTTTCGATGTGAAACACTGCTGCCGAGTCGCACTCATGACGCCAAAACAAAGCAGGCACACAGTGGAAACTGTGGTGCAGTACACGAAGCAGCGCCTGACACTACGCTCAACAAAGCTGGCTGAAGAAAACACGGTCAATGGCGTGGGGAAGAATAAACAGACTGTGAATGTGGATTTGACTACGCCTTTCATTGGCCCCTCTTTGGATTGGATTGGATGTGGGGCTTATCCTCATCGGCTTGACAAGCGTCGATGATGATGGGGATGGCGGACTACACGGGGGAGGCCGCAACACGTTTTTTCAAATTTTGGTGAGGGTTATATGCGAGTAAATATAATATTTTACTGCTCTGGTAAGAGTCACATAAGTTTCATCTTTTCGCTGAGCAAATTGTCCCACTCTTGCGTGTGTTTTTGACCAAATTTTATATTGCCCGATTCGCCTATCTTGAGCTAATTTGTAATTTTTGACCTACATATTCGCTATAACGATGTTAAACTATGTTCAATAATTATGTTCAAACCTGCACTGACCAAAAATAATGTCTGTTGAGGCACCATGCATAAATCTGTACATTAACGAGGCTCTGAAAGGGGCTCTAATAAAGTTGTGGTACGTCTGCAATGTTAAAAGACACCGCTTCATGAATATCCTCCAGCAAGAATTTTTTTGATGTGCTTTACAGAAGCTGAGTTATCTGTAGTCAGAATTTGCATTTCAGCCTCTTCGCACCTTTCCCTTTCCTCTCATCACTTTTTTGCTGGCTGTTGCATGCAAAACCTTTTTGCGAGAAAGCTTTTTGCACGCCGACCCCACAGCCAGGGGCAGAGCTTCCTGACCCGCCGGAGCTACGCTGCTTATTGGCTGCGGCCATGGTAGCTGCCCGACATCTGAAAGAATCTAACTAATAGCCATTTCTCAACTAGCATATGCAGGAGCGGTGCGACGGAGGAGTTGTCGGAAAAAGTAGCCGGAAAGGGCTCGCCAACTTTCACGCGTGATTTTGGGTTCTCTTCTGTGTGTTTAGAGTGCATTATTTGGCACAGGTGTTCATGACGATACAATGCAGTGATGAGTTGATGTGCACTCCTAGGATGGTGTTTAAGATCCCCTTTAAGTCTGCTTGTTGAAACAGTATTCACAGAGCAACCCTTCATCAGGTTGTGCCTCCTAACAAAGACTGCTCTTTCTCCGCGCAGCCACAACAAATAATGACAGCAGTATAGCAATAAGTCAAGACCCTGCACAATGTTACGTCAGTACTGCATACAGTAGAGCCTAGGTACCCGAAATATAAATTCCTGCAAAACAGTAGCGCAGAATATGCAAACCACTTGTGCTGTGGTCAAACATGTCTACACCTTCATTTTATTTATCATGCACACGTGCTGTCCGTATACATTCCACTAGCATATAAATGTCAGTATATCTTTGGTGATGAATATGCAGCATTTTAAATGTGCTTCAATAAAACTAAGCATTGCCCTTTCCCCACTCCCTTTTTATTATTACAGGTGTGCCACATAAAAGGGGGTCTCAAAATGAAGTAAATGCAGTTTCATACCACAGACACCACCAAATGTACACAATGCAACATACTCTTCATGAACAACACAATGCCATCAAGTTCTAGAACCTGCCAGCAAACACATGAGGAAACAAAAGCACTTCTTATGCCACCTGCTATAATGAAACTATATAATTCATCAAGGAGCTATATTATCAGAATAACGGCCTGAGGGGCGAGTTGGTGCATGATGAAATGAACGGCGGCGCAAACAAGGACACTAACAAAAAAGAGACAGAGCTATATTATCCTCTGTTGCTATGATCCTGTGGTGGTGCAGCCCTCTAAAGCACAAGGGTGACATGCCACTAGATCTAATGCGGGCTGTAGACGTTGGCTCACCTGCCAGGCTGGTAATTCTCCCAGAGCCACAGAACGCAAGGATTTGCCATTCATTAGGTTGTTAAAAAAAAAGAAAATGAAGCAACATCCAAGCCCAACAATAGTGTTCCTATTCATGACTTGTTCCACCCATTATCCAACAAATCGTTTTTCATTCTTTCACACAAGTAGTGGTGGCCGTAGTGACAATATGCACAGCGTGCTATATTCAGAAAGATGCCATTTAGCACCGTTACAGACAGCATTACAGAAAGATACCAATCCGCACTTGAGATAAAGGGGTTAATGAGCTGCAGACAGGACCGCAAACCACAGTACCAATTTTCCATTCCTGATGCGCCCTTCTAGCACTTGTTCAAAAGTCTGCACACTCAGAATTTGTCATAATGAGCAGAGAGAGAACACAGCATGAGGTGTCACTGCATACCAGTGCTCGGAGTGCAGCAAGACGTTGAGCACCCTGTGGCACGCGAGCAGCCGCGATGAATCGTGGGTACAGGCCGGCCAGGGGGTCAGGCAGCTGCCGGAAGAAGGCCTTCAGTAGGCTGGACACCACATGCACGTCCCCCCACCGGGGGTCCGTCAGGTCCAGCGGTCCACCCGTGCCGTTGACCATGGCCGAGAGGGCAGCCACAGCAGCACTGTTGCCCGGGATGCGGTACACACCCACTGTCTCGAGGCCCTTGGCCTCCACCAGACGGCAGCACTGGCTCACCAACCAGGGCACATACTGCACGGTGTGCACAGCAGAGACTGCCCTCAACAACAACACACGACCTAATCCCATTTACAAACCCCGCTGTCCAAGTGGCTCATGAATAAAAGTCATAGATGAGAGGAAACTTAGTTCTCTGGCATGGCCTGAAGCTTTCACGAAACATATCCAAGTAGCTTAGAGTTACTTGCATTCAAATAACATCTGGTATCCTGAAAGCCATCTGCCTCTCCACAGGTGTCATGCCGTTTAAGGCTGAAAGTGTTCTGCACCTGGTTCTCGTGGGAAGGCGGACACTCGTGCAGGGGCACCCCAATGCTGTGCCCCTTTGGCGGTAGGGAGGCCAGCGACCCATGGAACTTCTTCCAGCCATGTACCACCTTGCCTCGCCACATGTGCACTGCCTTCAAGGATGGTTCGTCTGCAACAACAAGAGCCACAGCTAAAGGGAAAGACATCTACGGCACAGTCTGAGGCAAGAAGGTTACTTTGCATGTGGCCAGAATTGGATTCACCCACAAACATACATCCTGAGAAGTGTAAAAGCACATTAAAGCCTAGGCCCAAACAAACAACAAAGACCTTCTGTACAATCTGTATAGTAAAGCACACTGATAACATGCAACACTAATGTGCGATATCTTTCTGCGATATGCCAAGTTTTGAATTGTGTCAATTAGCAGGAAGATCCCAAGAAATCTTTCTTGACCCCAGGTGTCCAACGATATATGAGACAGATACTGCGCCATTTCCTTTCCCCCAAAACCAATTAAAAAAAAAAAACTAAAGCCAGTGACCACTGCAATGGTTCCAAAGACCTTGCTTACAAAAGCTGAATGTGCTCAACAGCTAAGCAGGCTCAGCTAACCCATGTGTATAAGAGTGTAGTGACAGAACGTGTATGTCATGCTGTCAGCTTTCAATGTTTTATACAAATTAACTGAGTATTCGAAACCACAAGTGGTAGTGAAACAGCCTCAAAAACAACAACAACAATTTTGCTAACTTGGTCAATGTAAGATCAGCTCAGGCTGTCAGGCAGCCAAGAAGTAATGTCATACTTCTAGGGTCAGGACATGACATTCCTGCAGTGCTTCTCCACGAAACCAGAAGGAAGTTTCTGGCACATTACCACTCATCGTTTAAAGATATATTAGTTCATCGATTTTAATACATCCACAACTTGCTTTTCTAATGCCTTCTACTCCTGTCACAGGAGACGCGGATCTTGAAATGATTAAAAAATGCGAAAAATTTCGATCTTGCAAAAACGGCATGTTCGAGATCAATACAATCTAAAGTTCCTGCCTAAAAACTTTCAAGGTCTAAATTAAACCCTCCAACTACTGAAATACCTATATATTTCGCACCTACGAAGCCCAGCAATGGCAATTTTGGAGCGAAATGCAGTAGGACTTCACGCCCGTCGCTTCTCACAACTGTGTCCCCAATGGCCGCCATCTTGGTTTTGTTTGAAAGTTGGGCCCCTTCTCCACTATATGGTATTGCTCACTACTGTGAAATATTCTTGGAACAGCCGCATTCTGCTGTTCTTTATAGGCCTCTAAAACGACCTCCGAATGGCTGGTGCACGCACTTCAAATGCAATTTTTTCAGCTTTGTGTTTTTTTGCCAACATGACTCGCCTTATTGAAGTTTTCATTATGTTTATGGTGCAATTTTAATTAACCTTATACAGTTGAATTCAGAAAGCTCTGAACTGTGGAGCTATGCTGTTTTTGTTTGGCTGAGTCAAACATTATAAATTTTGTGAACCATAATGTCACCTAACTATACTTCATTTAACATTTTCATGATTTACTTCAAAACAATATAATTAGCATAGCTCCAGATACTGATCTTTAGCTGCATCCTCATTTCAATCGAAACCAAAAAGTGTAGAAGGAAAGGGTCTTAACGACGTGTAACGATGTAACTAATTAGGCATCGGTTATTTTTCCATAATATGGGAACTAATTGAGAAATACAGAAACTAATTATATTTTTGAAAACAGGAAGATGAAACACATTTACACAACTAGCTTAATTATGATATCGTTAATAATAAAATGACCATTTCAAGACCTGCGTCTCCCCTTAAGACTGCTTACGTGTGGGAATGCGAGAGCATTAGTTATTGCGTGGCTGAAATTCTTTCATTAAAGTCCTTTCTGCGAGATGGTTCGTCTGCATTGTTTGTTATGCACGAAGATCAGCACACATTCAGAACTTCGAGCCGCACACAGTGACTCTAGTCAAGGCCAAGCGTGCTATGGGAGGAGCAGATCGCGTCATGTCTGGGGAGAGCCATGGCAACGGCCCTTCAAAGCCAAGCGCACTACATAGATGAGAGGCCGCAGTAAAAGAGTGCCTTGTGTAAGGGCGATCCCATCTTGACTCCAACTCAGGGGGAGCTTTCAGATGATGTCACTATGTGCAAGCCGCTTTTCCTCCTCACCTGCTGGACTCCCCCATTAGTCGGAGCCAGACTGGGATCACCCGTACGCCGAGTCGGTGCTTTGACACCCTATATGTATGAGCCAGCTATCAGTGCAACGCACGCACCTCACTCGGAGACGGTGTGATGACGTCCCCATTTTAGGATGATCTCGGCCTCAACAAAAACGCCGGTTGCCGACGGAATTTCACCAAATAGGGCTACTAATGCTTTCGCATTAAACTTTGACTCAGATAGTGTGGCCATATATTGCGAACTGGAACACCAAGGCAGCAATGATGACTAAAGCAATAGGAAATATAGCAAATGTTATGGGTAAGCCTTAGCACTGTGGTACGACACCACAGAAAAATACACTACAGTAAAGGGCACTGAGGTACTAATGAGTAAATGACAAGGCAAAGTGAAAGAGGCTAATCAGGAGCAACAACAAAAAAACACTAATGATGATACGTTAATTAATGTATATAGAGTTTAACATCCCAAAGGTGCATGTATGGGCTATGAGGGATGCTGTTGTAGAGGGCTGTGGATTCATTTTGATGACTGAAATTTAACAGTGCATCATAGAAGAACAACCCTGGCCAACCTGTGACACTGAACAAAAGACAGCTAGCAATAAAGAGCAAGAATATGAGAATCATGATGCTTTATGATGCCGAAAGGACTGCTCACCCCCAAGGGAGGCCCGGCGGGACTTCACCCGGGGTGATCCAGATGTGGGTGAACGGTGACGCAGAGCCAGCTTGCGAGGCGCTGGCCGCACCACGGCATGTGGAGCATTGCTTGGTGACAGGCGGCTCTGTTCAAAGGCCTGCGCCTTCTCCAGCACTGTCTGGTCACTGCGCATTAGCTCCTCCACCTGAAACACATTGCAGAGTCACAGAAATGCCGAGAGCTGCTGAGTTAAATGCAGAAGAGACGGTACATGTCTCACTAACCATCGCAACCTGCCACCACCACCCACCAACACCACCCATCATCCCTCATCATCACCGCCTGTCATCATCATCCATCACCATCACCTCCCAGTGTAACTAATTCAATCCCAGTGAATGAAGCACCTCCTGCACAGCACGTTACATGCCCAACCTGCACTTCTCTCTTTTCCAGCTCCTACATCGGTCGTCAATACAGTACAACTGTGCCATCAAACTCCCCGGACTGTACCGCCATCAAACTCCCCGGACTGTATGACATATGGCGTGCTAGAGACTGTAGAGCATGTTTTAGTGGTGTGCCCAGCATATGCACAAGAAAGACTCATGCTAGCATCTCCTTTGAAGTCTCATGACACCAGGCCCCTCTCGGAGGATTTGATCCTCAGCACTTGGCCAGATAGTTATAAACTCTACAGGTAACACGAGAGCTCTCACACTTTTCAAGCAACACAGACCTTGACTCGCGTTTGTAATGTAAGAAAGTGTGCCTTGTCTTTTTTCATCTGCCTCCTCCCATCAACGTCATCCCCCATCGTGACCCTCTTTTTTCTCCCCATCATCCCGTTCCCCAGTGCAGAGTAGCAGGCCAGATATTCATTTTTCCGGCCAACCTCTCTGCCTTTCCCGTCAATAAACCCTATCAAACTGTTGAGCCTGACAATAATGAACCACATGTCTGTCAAGAAATCTGCTAAAATAGGATAACCCATCCAAAAAAACAGCTGTTGTCTGGACCGTCCACACACCTGCCTACAGCATAATGGCTTGCCAGCACTGCACTTTACCTCTGCATCAAGAGCAAGCCATGCTGTTGAGTAGAATTGCTGGGGAACCTTTTAAAGACTTCCCTGCACAGCAGTGTTGCTCTCATACGTGCCAAAACATGCTAAGAACAACAAACATAATGAGAACAAGAATCGTAGCTCGTGGCTTCACGTGCCCAAAGAACTATCTCTCCATCAAGCCATCTTATTTGAGAGTTTTAGACGAAGGAGCCAAAACTTGGGGGATTCAAATTTAGGGGCTCCTATTTTCATTGTGAATAGTAGCCTTGCATTATGTACAAGTAGCAGCATTTGGCCACATGCACATCATGCCAGCCACTCACAGTACCATTTAAAGTAAAAAATAATAATAAAAAGTGATACGCTTCGTTCTATTTGCAGGTTATGCCTTTGCACACAAAAATGCAGCAATAAACAATAAAAAGCAACCTATTACATGAAAGGTGATTATTTATGACCTCTTTGAGCCAGGTACACTAACCCATTTGAACATCCCCTGCTTCCTGAGACTGTATTTCTAAGGCAGCCAAACGGCACGTATTCACTAAGCCTAACAGGTGCCGAAATCCAGAAGCAAATTTTATAATATGCCAGGTTTTATTGCTGGAACTTTGAGACGCAGATAATTTCAGGCAAACCATGTGGCTTCCAGTACAACGGACATCACCACCTTGCCTCACCACTTCCCCACCTTGCCTCAAATTTGTCCAACCATTGAATGTTGTCTAGTTACAGCTTGCACAACACTGCATCAAACTCAAATAACAAGCATAGAGCTAGACCTACCTCAGAGTCCTCGGCGGTGATCTGCCGGAAGGCATCAACCCACTGCATCATGCGGCTATGGTTGTCAGCCTGGAAGAGGTACTCAGTGCCCGACTCCATGCGGAGCCGAAACACGTGCTTGCGCTTGGTGTAGTCGCGTGCCACGTCGCTCATCGAGGTCCTCACAGAGAGCCGAGAGCCCTCGGCAAAGTCTATGGTCTGCATCGGGCCACACAGCAGAATAGAGGCTAATATCAGTCAACAGAGGTTTGGCTTTCTCACACAAGACTGCACCATACTGCACCATACTGCACACTAATGTGTGCTGGCACAATCTGTAGACAAGGAGCATATTTGGAGAAAGGGGGTGCTTTCTCATAACAGCTACAGCTACCTCAGGCAATCTGAAGGTTAATGCGTTTGTTAGGGCTGAACAGAACCAATAAATTTTTCCTGATGTAACGGTCATTTACTATCCAACAAAAATGGCAGCGCAGGATGGAGAAATCAAGTGGCCGGCTAAATCCATATCTCTCATTCAGCCTTCTTGCAAAAATAAACCGTGCTAGACCACTTTGATGTGAATAGGTTAAACATAAAGAGAACACCTTCAAGTGACATTAGACTGTGCTTGAGTTCCTTTGTGAACACGCTGAATCTGCTGGCAAAGCAAGGTGCACGAAGCCTGCTGGCACTCTGTCAGCTTAAAACACTCTTGCTTAACTAAGGATGCCGATTATAACTCATTAAAGTTGCACTAAAGAGGATACTGAGTTCCTCTTTTTACCATAGGAACTCGATCTACGTGCTCCGAGCATTTTAGACGCTTCGAATTAATCCAGTGCAGCCGATTTCCCTATTAAATCGAATTAAACATCCCGGCTCCGCCTTTTTTTTTTTTTATTCACCTTTGAAAGTAGGAGTCAACCAACGCATGGAGTGCCTTCAGCCGGTCATGTGGAGGCTTCGCTTTTGCTTTTTTTTTGTTTCGTGAATAAATAGTTTCACTCACAGACAACATAGCCACAAATTAGGCCAACAGAAAAACAATACGCGTGGACTCTTTGCTTTATGTACCACTGCACCGATGCCAGAGTGGCAAGCCACCATGCGACTAGCTGAAAGGCACTCCACGTGTTGGTTGACTTCTCCTAGTTTCAGAGGCGAGTTCCAAAAAAAAAGGCAGGAGCCAGGACATTTAATTTGATTTAATAGAGAAATCACTCGCACAGGACAATAATTTGAAGTTTCTAAGAATGCTTGGAACGTGTAGATCGAGTTCCCACGGTAAAAGGCGAGCTCAGAATCCACTTTAGTGCACCTTTAACTATTCCAAATTCATTAACCATGTCAAAGGCATAGTTAACTAATGTGCATGACATTCCACTCAGTGATACGCTGCATTTTTTGGATAAAAATCAGCTCTAAGTGCAGTGCACCCAGGCAGTCACGAGAAGGGTAAGGGTAAAAGAAAAAAAACGGATAAGTGGATAAGTACATAGTGGCCACAGAAACACAGCACCCCTACATAATGGTGCGATATAAAAAAGGATAACCAGAAGTTACAAATTATGGTAGTAGACACAGCTACAAGCAGACACATTCCAGTATTCCTTTTGTCATTACATATTGTAAGCAAAAACCACTGATGACTAAAACTTTTTTTTTTAATATAAATGCAAAAGAACTTCAGACAGCTAACCTTTCGGTCTTTAAGGATGTACACCTTGTCGCCCTTGAGGACCACCCAGACAGGCCGCCAGGAGCGGTCGCTTGACCTCTGCAGTGGACGAGACACATTATACACACTGGTTGAAGTGCACGAAAGTTAACAGGTGCAGCACGCAAGAATGAAACGCACCTTGCCATCGACAAGAACTGTCTTGCAGGCCAACCATCCCTGTACGTCGCCTGTCACTTCGGGTTGCTGTAGCTGCTGCTGTTGTAATTGTTGATGTTCATCGGTGCCTCCATTCTTCACGTCCCCCACAGGTGTCGACGGGTTTGAAGCCTGCAGATGATAAAACCATGCACAGCCAAGTCAATGCATTTACGCATAACACACCGAGCTGATATACAAGCACTTGACACTTAAAAGATTGCAGCATTCAGTTGTTGAAATCCAACTTTCTGCTTTTAGCTCTGTTTTATCACTTGCAACCCAACAGTGAATAAAGCTCAGCATCAACATGTGTCTGCCGCATCAACACGTGTCTGCCACAGCAAGTGCCTTTTACACCCTCTCGCTGACAGAAGTTGACAATAACAGTAAATGCGACTGCCAACAAGGTGTCATTCAAACTCTGCTTCATTGAAGCCTTCTTTTTGCTCTCGGCGTGTTTGCAAACTTAAAACCTTTAGGTCCCCCTACAAAAATGTTCTAAATGTGTAAGGAGGGAAACAGCTTTATTGTGAGAAAGTGTGGAGAGGTCGGCCATAGGAGGATGTCACTCGCTTATCACTCCAGTAATAATGATGAGTAAAACCAACATCTACTATTACAGAACAAAGAGGCCACGTTTAACCTCAAGCAAAACTTAACGACGCACCTCTGTAAGAGATCGCAACACAATCAATTAAATGTCAAATTGACAATCTGCATTAGCAAGTAAAGCTCTAAGCAACTAATTCCAACCAGTGCCAAGAATCAAAAGTTTTTTGGTTTTCCAATGGTCACGAACTGACACTTCTTCGATTACCTGGCAGAACAAAGACAACGTTTCCTCAAAACGAAACGCTGAAAAAAATAGCAATGAGAACAGAAAAAACAATAACCCAATGCTCAAACTAGGCTTATAACATTAAAACAGCCACTTTAAAATGGCAAAAAATAAGCACAAGCCTCCCCTTAACGCTGCTCTTAACTATCAGAAATAAAACACTAAACCGGATGGCCTCCAGCCGTACAGACCAAGAAAGCCTCAATTTAGCACTGGCTGTTAGGTGAATTAGTAAATTAAAGAAATAACAAAGCATGTCCGGAAACTTTAACAGTACGGAACAAAGCACAGCAAACTATGAAAAAGAAAATGATAAGCATGACATTATAAGGCAGAAGAGGATGCCTTCAAACAAAATTGTTCAGCCGATATGGTATACACCAAAGGGAAACAAGCTGTGTTGCACACCTTGCCGCATATTCTAAGCAAATGAAACCTCACCCTGTCACCAAAGAATGCCTTTAACCGCTGGATTCGATGCGATCCACTTGGGGTAGACGAGGTGCTGTGGAGCAAAGAACAAGCGAGGAGCGAATCAGCAAACAGTGTGTGTGCATAAGTATCACAGGATCGCAAGAGCCCAAAAATTCGTATGCATAAGCCAAGGATGCCAAACTGGATTCTGCAGAACTTCCTTGCGGTGCTTTTCAGTTTTTCTCTTTTCGCCGAGCGCTTAAATCCACACATGACTAAACCCCCACCTTTACTTTAGCGACTTCATTTTGCGACTAACCCTGTGCAATTACTTATAGTAGACTGCTTTACTCTACAGCCAGTTATTATTACTGAATTTGGCCATTTTTCTGAGCAGCCGTGCATGTGCATGCTCCCCTTTACATCTATGTTAAGCAGGAAGTGAGGGAAGCAAAGGCACATGGAACTGTTCACCACCTTCTGGATGCTGTTACGAGTTCCACAAGGCTAAAAATATTGAGAACCCCTACCCCTGGCATAAGCCAACCACATCAAGTTACACTCAAGACAGGAGCAAATGCTAAAGCAAAATCTTAAGTATGTGTTCAAACCACCCAACAAACATAAAATACTTATACGTATGCGTCCGGGAAAAAAAAGGGGGCTGCAAATGTTTTATTATCCCAACAGCTCAATGTACACTAATGCTGGCAACAGGGACATTATGGCAGAACAAACAGACAAGACAAACTTTGTTTGGGCAAGATGTGTCTGCAAATCATGAAACTAAATCAGCAGCATCGCGAGTGACAAGCCCGGTCAGCAGCCATTATATCTAATATACAGCTGCCACTTGGGCAGAAAATCAGGAAAGTGCCTTGTTACATGTAGCCAAATCACAAAGCTGTTATTCAAAAACCTTAAACAACACTGCCAGTGAGGAGACATTTACTGGTACTAGTATGTCATCAACAGTTTACGTTAGCAGCCCATTCATGCTAGCAGTTTATGTCCGCAGTCCTGCTAAAATATTTTTTTAAAAAATGAATCACAAGCATAAATGTTCCGACGTCATTTGGGAAGTGGAAAACACTACCACAAGCATGTTCAGAAGAAAACATCATTACATACCGCTTCATGCCCCGAGGCAATAAACAGCACTCTAAAGAATATAAAAAAATTCAAAATAGTTAATATTCTGTAAAATTTAGTTAGTGGGAGTAACTTTTAAACCAAACATACGTGAACAGTTTGTAGAGGCTATGAGCATTAAAAGGTGTTCCTACTCGTAGTGTGATAAAATGGTTAGATTTCTAGGCAGCGTTGCTCTGGAGACCTCAGCTACACTTAACTGAACCAAGGCATATCAGCAAACAAATGTAACATAACAATCGCAAAAGTTAATGGGGAGAGTCCGCCTCTTTTACATGGCTGCTCTGCACATGCGCACCTCTCCTCCTCTTCCGTTTCCCAAGCTCATGCTGGTGACAGGTGCAAGTGACAGATGGTGGCAGCTGTCAGGCACACACCTCCGCTCCACATATGCAGCGGTGCCTTGTGGAAGTGTGACACACCTCCGTCACCTATGTGTGTTTGTTTTCATCCATTTTACTGGCTGCCAGACGAATTTTTGTGCACTCCCCAGAGGGCGCCACATCGTGTGCAAAAGGCAGATTAAATTAGCAAAATGAAGTTTGGGCACACTCGCTCATCCACTGAAGGCGTGGATCCTAGGGCAGTGCCCACAAGCAACACTGAAAGAGATAATGCATCAGGTAAATACAGGCAGTGTTGTGGCTGACCTGGAAACGGAATGCTGTTCATCTTCGCTCTGGTCCGATTCCAGATGAAGGCGTTCGTTTGCGGTCGCTCGGAGGTACGACGTTCGTCGCGCCGGGTGAGCCTTGTCTTCTGTGCGCCAAGCAAAAGAAAGAGTAAGGAGAAGGGAGAGGTAGCGGCAATCAGGAAGGGCAGAAAATAGTGTTGCTATGCAGCAATGCCCAATGCCTCTTAATGCTTGATAGCATAGTTTTCATTCTACACAAAGCTGCCTCTAGCTAGTTGCCCTGGCTTTTTTGCGTTTTCTTCTTAAACATAGCTCACGAGGTTTTCTTTATTGCTAAAACACAGTCTACCATGCACATACATCAATTTAAATGCTGAACAGAGCTCTTAAATGACACAAAGGACTCTGGGAGAACAAAAACATAGAGTCTGACACATACACCTCCGAGGCAAGGTTTCCTGCAGCATGCACTGATTGGCCAGAGCACTGGAAAGAATTATGGAAGTCCTGTTACTACAAAAAATGGTGGTGGAGAGTGCACAACCATTCCCTAAGAAAACCACAAAGCCTCTGAAGTTGTGTAGGGGTATGTAAAGAAGTCATAAAATTGCTCATTTTTGCTGATGAGAGGCAGCCATTTGTTAACGCTTTTTTTTAACAAGACACATTCTCCATCTTGCAGCATTCCATCTTAAAACATACACCATGCGAATAACCCCCATGCAGTGCATTCACTGTGCATCACTGATGCAAAACCAGCACGGCACATGAATGTCAACAATGTGTTTGATGAAATCTTGCACTTTCTGAAGCTCTGGTTGGGTACAAAGGATGACATACACAACGTAGGAAAGTGCAGTGGAAGCATGCAGTGGAAGCATGCTGTGTAAGTGCACGGGTTATGAAGGCGTTACCTTGAGAACCATTTTTTCTCCTATATACAACAGATGAGGCAACGTCGGGTGAGACAAAATCATCCGCTGCAAAAACAGGGTTAGGAGAAAAAGGGGGTGGAGAGAAAAACGAGGGGAACGGGAGGCGGCTTGGCATTAAGCACATCGCAAAGAGTGAACTGAAATCTGTCCTGCACAGTCTCAGAGGGCAAACAGAGCACATATACAAATTAATGAGAGACTTGCACATACTAGATATTACAGGACAAGACGCTCCAACGAGCATGGATGAATACACTGAATGTCCTCGCAAAGGGCCTTTAGACCCCCATTTGATCAAAAATTTTTTCGCATTTTGGTGGTTGCAAGGCGCTGTCAGGTCGCAAAACACTTTTTTTTTTTATAAAGATTCACTAATAGCAGAATTGCAGGGAATGCAACCTAGCAATTTTCCCACACTTTTGAAAATCTCACTCTAGCGGGAAAGGTTGCCTTGCACTATGGGCAACTAGCTTCCACAAGTAACATTTCTCCTTTTCCCTCTCTCTATGACGGAGACAAGGCTAGGTCACATCATGCGCCCCATTCGTGCCATGCCAGATGTACAGTCTTTGTCAAAAATATACGGCTCAAGGGGCTTGCTTTCAAGCTGTGTAGCAGAGCTGTTAAGCACATTTACCAGTCCTAAGCTTTGGAGAGTTGAGGACTGTTACCGAAGTTCCCCCACCTCCGTGAGATTAGGGTCCCTGAGCATCCAAGAGGAGCCATGCTGCAGGGCTCAGAAGCAGACCTCTTGGGCTGTATACTTTTGACAAAGACTGTACATCTTCACTTTTCACCCTTTCCCTTTTCCTCTCCTACTCTCTCAAAGTGGCAACTCACAATAGAGGATTGCAATGCTGGGACGTAATTGGCAACAGCCGGGCTACAAGGCTTGGCAATGCATGAGCAGGAGACTTAAACTGGTACTGCACACGGACTTACGGCAACTACAGGGACAGAAGCCAAAAACAATAGCAAAAAAAAAAAAAGAACCCACCATACCATGCCTGAATGCATACTCAAAAAACCAGTTTGCACAGACCAGATACACACTCAGGTGGAATGACTATGAAACCGCTATGGCTCAATGAAAGGCAAACCTTGATAGGACAAAGGAAGTTGCCACTTTCTTATTCTCTTTAATTATTTTAAACCTGTCTGCATCTAAAACTCGCAGCACACCGACAATTCACACAGCAACAGATGGTCAATTCTGTTGCTCAAATACTGAAGTACCAGAAGCAACTTAATTTCCAATGTTTTTGCCAATGGCCCAATTTTTCAAAATGTTGGTGCACAGACAACTTGCACCGTCATACAAAGAAAATATAAGCACACAAGATGCCGTTCCACACACAAAAAAAAGATGAACCTCAATGGACTACACATTCTTTGATATCAGTCTAAATTATAAAAAGAAATGCATTCAGAGGTCTGCACTTTTTATGACAACATAATTTCCAGGAAAATAATGGCAAAAGTCATAATTGGTGCTTATCTGACAGGCGCAGTGAACACGCTAATGCAAAGCTTTCTAAAAGCAGCCTCGTTTCTTTGTGAGCCAACAGGCTTGCATGCACCTCTATTAGGCCACACCACATGCACAGGCCTTATCATACCAGCTCTTTTGACTAGTTCGACATCACCTATACTTTGGCCTTTCTCTTTGCCCTCTTGCACACATGCAGCATGGTTGCGAGTGAAACAATTTATGCTGACTGTCTTCAGCATGCCTGTATGTAGGCAGTTCTCACGGCTCAGCATTCAATGCATACACCAGCACCATGCTTACCTGAAAGCTTGCCGCTGGCTACCTCTACATTACACACATCCATTAAAGCCTTATCACAAAATTTACTGCCTGCACATATTACAGACGCTGGGCATGAAAAAAAATCATAAAAATCAAGCCAAAAGGAAAGACTATCTTTTATAGTACCACATCCATTACTTATCTTGCCGAGGAAGCAATTTTCACGACTTCACGGCACATTCCCATCAACTTAAATTCAAAAGTATCCTGCAGCATTCGCCATCTATAGTAGGCTACAACTTAAAAAAAACAGCAGCTGCTAACACTGAACCACGGTCCACAGCTTCTGTATAACTCCGCTAGCGAATCACAACTGTAAACGAAATCAGCTTTTTAATGTTTCAGTATAGTACATAAGCCAGGCGCCAAAATTCCAAAGTTCATAATTTGTGTGTGTGTGCGCGCGCGCGTGTGTGTGTGTGCGTGTGTGTGTGTGTGTGTGTGTGCGTGTGTGTGTGCGTGCGTGCGTGCGTGTGTGCGTGTGTGTGAGAGAGAGAGAGAGAGAGATTAGCTTCTTATTTATGAAACAAGAAAAGCTTTAAGAACGGACTACTTTTTCTGTCGTGCAACAGCCCTGAATGTGGGCGGAGCTTCTGCAGACTTAAGTTGTATCCTACTGTAGCATATAGGAGATGAAAGATGCTGAAATGCTTTATGCATAGAGACTCATACTGGCCACGATTATGTTGCTCCCGGATTTTTCGTTTCGAAAAGGCAGGCAGTTCAGCTTGTGCTTTATGCATGCAGAGACAAAGTACTTCTACATCTGACTCTACACAAAAAAAGCTGCTGCCATATGACCATTGCCGCCTGCAGCTGTATGGCTGCACTTGGAGGGATGCCAATGAGTAACTGCTGTCAGTGGCTGTCAGTTCAGCTGTTTTCAATGGTGTTTGACATGCTTTGCCCAGCACAAGGTACTGTTTCAAGAGTGTGTATTTAGAGCCATAACACAATGAGTGGATTTCACACTTCTTCGGAGCCAAACGCTACCATAATATATGTAGATACCACGCCTGCAGAACCCACGTTGTCTCTGAATTAAACTTAAGCACAAAGGGAGGCATGCCGAAAAGAAAAAAAAAAGCAAGTCAAACTCACTGTGGCAGACAGTGCCATTGTCGAGGTTCGGCGAGCTCCCCTCGTTGCTCCTGGCAAGTGTGCTTGGGTCAGGCAATGAGGAGAAGCCCTTCTCTTCACAAATAGGACTATCGGGTGACCGGTCAAATGAAGGGATCCGTGATGTAGGTGATGACAGGGGCAGCAGCCGGTCAAACGACATGGGCGGTGCTGCCGACAGTGATGATGTCTCCGATGTGGTGTCCCCCCTGCGGCCGTCTGAGCCCGAGCCGTCCATCTCCTCAAACTTGGCTGCCCGCACTGACACAATCGGCACAGGGCAGCCAGAGGTCAGTCGTGCCAGCTCGCTCCGATACAGCTTCATCCTCTCGAGTGAGCGAGCAAGGAGGCCTCCCGATTCGAAGAGATGTAACCGCTGTGCCACAAGGTTAAGGGAGGACTGGTCATCAATGGTTATGTCTGATTGCGCTGTTGTTGTCGTCGTCGTTGTCGTCGTCGTCACTGCCGTTTGCTTGGCGTCGGTGTCTTCGACGCTTCCGATGCCGCTGTCTGCCTGCCCCTGGGCAGGCCAAGGGTCTTCGGGCTTGAGGAACTGAGTTCCCAGGTGCATGGGAACGCTTGTACTTGGAGGCATCTTGGACGAAGTGGGTGGCCGCGGCACACCGACTTCGGCTAGTCTGTAGGACGGGTAACTGAGAGACATGGGCTGCGAGGCGAGCAGGTCGCTCTGGTCACTTCGATCACAATGTTCGATGGTGGTGCCACCCAGTGCTGTACCCTGTGGCGGAGATGCCGCAGATGCTGAAGCAGTCATGGCCGGTGGCGGAGATGGATCGAGGCCAAAGAAGCGGCGGCGAGCTGGGTTGACAGGCCTGAAGTGTGTCGATGGAGCACAGTGGATTGGAGAGGTTGGCTCAGAGGAAGCAACCCCCCGTGCTCGCTGGGGCGTCAGAAGAGAGGAACCATCAGTTATGGGACGGGCCTGGGAAGCCTGCCATGGTGGCCGCCGCACCGGTTGGTAGGCTGCACTGGCAAAATACTGAAAAAAAGAAAAGAGGATGGCAACTTAAAATTTTTGCAAAATGGAAAGGACTGACGAACTTAAAAAAAAAAGACCCTTTTGATGTAATCAACGCAAAGAACGAGATTTCAATTCCGTGCGGATACAATCAAAAGTTTGAAAAAAAAAAAATAATTGGAAACGGACTGAAGTTAAGATCACACTAGTACCTAAAATTCTGCTGAATATGTGTTCAAACATCTTCCGAGATTTCTGTTACTAGCGATCACTAACAGCAGAGAGACAGCACTGAAACTAACTGTTACAGGCAGGCTGTGCTACAGGTAAGCCCAGTGTGACCATATAGCGCAGTTCACCAAACATGCTCCCCTCCAAGAACTTACGAGCTGCAAGATGTCATCTTCTTTGGGCACAACCAAAAGCTGGACAGACAGACCCCTGCAAAAAAAAGCAATAGTAAAAAATGTATCAACTTTCCACTCATTCACAGGGTATGAGTATTATTAGCAGCACCAGAATGCTATTTCTTCAAGGCACCACAACACCGATGATAAGTATACAAGAAGTATACAAGTATCACAAAAAAGTGCTGCGGTGCTCAGGGCTCCACACCTATGAAAGCGAAGCTAATGAAAAGGTTGACCTGACTGTTACTAAACACCACGCTGCTAGATAGCACAGAACAATTACATACTGAACAAAAAAACAAGCAAAACCAGATCAACAAAACAGAAGTGAAACAACAATTCAAAAGTATAGAGTGATTGACAGACTAATGATATCCACATCCCTCTAATCCTACAAGTTACACAACTCTGAATCAAAATCCAGGCATGACATGCAGCTAGCTTTTGGAGGTTAGACGATAGTGGCACCACCTATGAGCAGGGCTATAAGCTATTAATTGTTCCTTGCAACTTCTCTTTCTCAAACACAACCACGTTTTGGCCGCCCAGAGCAGTTCACCTTAGTGCCACAAGTGGCATAGTCAGCTAACCACTTGGGTTTGGATGTACTAAAGCATTGAATTTCGATACATGGAGTGCACGGAAAATTTCACAACTGGTATGATAAAAAAAGCTTGATACCATGCAGTAAGTAGTATTTCCAGCACCTACTGTAACTAGACCCTACTGGAACAATGCACATGCCTGTTTTCTAGCATGAGGTAGGTGTAAAAAAAGCAGGCAGTCTCAGTTATAAGCTCATGTTGAAACGTAAATATGTCCTAGGGAAAGCTGTAAGGAAAAAAAAAAATTCAGTTCACTAAAATGAAATGCCAAAGTGCAACAATGCTATTTCCAGTGTTCCAACAAACCAGCAGAAAAGTGAGGTCATACAAATGAACAAGTCAAGGAATCAGGCATATAGCGTCGTGAAACACACTGACCCCCTCTTGATGAGATCGATGACCTGCGCATATGAGCGCCCCGTGACAGGCTGCCCATTGATGGAGACGATGCGGTCACCCGTAACAAGGCCTGCCCGTTCAGCTGCGCTTCCAGCTTGAACCTCGCGCACAAAGATGGTGTCCATCGCCTCCTGCTTGTGCTGGTCCCAGCTCGGGTCTGTAATGGCCCCAAAGGTTTGTCATGCACACACCTTCCTGTCTTAACTATTAAAGCTAGCTGTATACGTAACACGCTTCCTTCATTAATTTGCCATATTATAAAAAATTAAGGCATACTGAGTTAATAAAAACTGCCAGCAACTCGACACATCTAATACCACATGTAGTGAATAGTCAATAATGCAGCCAAAATCTCATGAGAGTTGCACACTTCTGAATCATGCAGGAAAAGGCACGGTGAAAGGAAAGGTTTTCCTTGGAGACTGCACCAAGCGAATTTCAGATAGGTAGCTCAAGGGCATCACAATATGACTGGTACTCAGCCCCAGACCCTCAGCTCTTGAATAAAAATATTGGTGCACGTTAAAGAACCCAGTGAAGTCGAAATCGATTTGAAGCCTCCCACTGAAGTATGCCTCCAAGACGATAGTGTTGCTTTGCCATGGAGAAATATATTAAACCTTTAAACCTTGCACCTTAGAGCCATTTTGAGGCATTCCCATATGTGCCACATCACTGTGGAACCAGTATGAAACACATGATGGTGAAGCAGCCATTCTTAGCTCACAGCACCACAACGGAGTGTTTGCTCATCCTGTATGGATTCCATGCAGACCAACCTACACTACATGTCAGATGCCTCATTTCCTCATTTTCAAGCCCCTCTGAAAGGCAAAAGCCAAAAGAAAAGAACAAAAGAAAGCGTGAGGGAATGCCTGCCCAGTACAGCTATCACAGGCTTAAACCAATCAAAATTATTGAACAGTGGCTAAAAAGAAAACTAGATGTAATTTTAATATTAATGTTTTTTTTTTGTTTTTTAAGTAAAGCCTTGTAAAGAAAAAGTAAAGACAGAAAAAAAATCTATCCTGCTACATGCCAGAAACAAAGCAAAGCAGCTTGTTACTCACCTACAACAGTTGGGTGTTTTCCTGCTAACCGGGCAGCCTGCAGCATAGAGAAGGAAGGTGTCACAGAAACTGCGGCTAAATGACAGGCTGTGCTGTAACCACCACATCTGAGGCCCAAAATGGGCGTGATGTGAGCTGAACTTCCCATAGCATATCAGTCGAAAACTTTTGCAAGCATCTTGCCATCTACAGGGTGCGGCATGTATTTGAGAACACACATTATGGGTGACACACCGTCCTGTATACCATAGTTACAAATCCTTTTTTGCTGCAGGTAAGCAAGGAAGAATTTCAGCTAACTCAGGAAATCAAGAGCCTGCAGTCATCGTTTCCTTGGCTGCAGACCTCCCATATTCAGAGATCACTGCATTCCTGAAGGTTGCCCGATCATTTGTTTCAAAGTAAGGAAAGAACTGGAGGCTGGCAGGGTGACAGGAATGCTATTTCCCACAAGCAATTACATTATCAGAGTTTTGACACTCTTAGGATGCTGAAATTCATCAGTTGATGAGGGTTTTTGCCAAGGAGGTGGAGGATGACGAGGCCACTATCAGATGTGCCGCTCATGAGAACCTTCGGTACAAGATTTATATTATGCGGAGGGGACACTTCCTGTCTGAGAAAACCAAGAAGAAACTCCAGACCAGAGCCAAGCACCTTCTGAACAAACTCCAGAGTCAGTACCGTAGTTTACATTGAGGTATTGAACGTGGTTGTGAAGCCATGGATTATTGCTGCAGCACGTAGGAAGCTGTATATTTTTCAGCAAAACTCCACACCATCCCACACAAGAACTCAAGAATGGATGGATGACCATGTTGCTCTGAACATGTGGCCTCCTAGCTCCCCAAATGTCAACCCAACGGACTACTACTTACAGGGTGTTTACAGTTACAGTTTAACAAACACCCCCAAAACACCATTGCGGCTCTCAGAGAAGCTGTTGTTAATGCAACGTCGAACATTCTGAAGATACATCTCATCACTGCTTGCGGTCGGTTTCGACGTGTAGAGTCCGTTATTGCTACTGACGGCCATTGAATGACGTTATTCAAAGTAAGTATGGCCACTTGTACAAAGTTTCAAAAGATAATAAATGACCTGTCTGCAGTTTCTGCGTCTCTGTGTGTGTGCACATAACTTTGTTAATTCAATATCGGACCAGGGCAAAATTTTTCCTCAACTACGAAGTTTCAATGAAAGCTATACAGCTTTCTTTTGCAGCCTTGTGGTTGCATTTGGGCGTATGCTGATGAGTAGTTATTCTCTTATTAAAATCTCATACATCCTTATTTGCCTGTGTACTATAAATGGTCAGGTTTGCTTATAGCGATAACTGAAAAGCAAATTATCATAAAAACTAAAATGGCATGTGCCATAATGAAAGTGGCACTAATTTTTCTTGCTACTTCTCAAGCTAAAACAAATCCTTCACAATCATTACATGCCAGGTACGACATTTCAAAATCGCTGTATATCTAGGCCCTCTGCATGCATCACAGCTACAAAGCCACCACTCTGCAATAACTTTGCAATAACGGACTGCAATAAACAAAGACTGCAGTTTAACAAAGATTAAGACTGTAATGAACACACACGTGATTTGCTAAATTGGGTATAAAGAGAAACTTGCTTTGATGGTGTCGGGAGGGTAAACAACAAAGTGCCGCAGCGTGAAGCCCAAATCCTCGTTCAGGCTTGAACGCTGCAGCACCACCGTCCTGAGCCCATGCCATGCTTTGTCGTCCTTCGGTTCTGTCTTGCCTGCAGGCGCCTGATCCTAGGAACAAATGAATAATGTACATGAAAGGGACAATCACAGAAACCACCACGCACACACAATCCATAACAGCTTCATTCAATCACAGGTTCACCCAGAGAGCAGCCGTATACCAGAAGCATACCAGGACAGCTTTAAGTACCAAGATAGCAACTTGACAATAAGTATGTGATTAAGACAGTATAGTAATCCTAAGAAAATATAAAACGAGTTCCAGAGTCAAATAAATTTACACACACGTGGTGCTACTAAATTTTGGCCAGTCATTAGCTACCTTGCAAATACTGCATTTTAGTAAAAGGCACCAGAGTTTATAAATTCTTCAACATCCCATTATTACGCCAAAGTTCGTCATTAAGCTTTGGCAACACAGCTTTGCTTCTTCCATAACCCTCTTTCTACCTCATTTTTCTCGTTTCAACAAAGCCATATAGCAATCTTTTTTTTTTTCTTAATTACATTGACCTGGTTCTGACATTTGGCTTTAGTATTAAGAAAACAAAAATCTGAACCAAATCATGTACCCTTATAACAACAGCAAAACTTCTGAATTATACAGGCTTCTATTAATTAAGCTTAGAATACACTAAATAAAACTTTTTCAAGTTCTTGCCTCACTTCAAGAAACTGCTGGTGCCACATGCCCCTTGTTAGAAAGCAACTGCCATCAGCAATGATTTCAAGTGGAGGCTTACTTGATTTGTCCAGGAAGAGATGTCACCTTCTCCACCCTTGGACACCATGCTGTCCACCAGTGGCCCTAAGACTAGAAGACGCTATGCATCCCTCCCCATCCTGCACAAAATAAAAACAACACAAACATAAACAACACTGGCCTCCTCCCTAACAAGAATATATTTTCAGAAAATGAAAATCAAACGTGGTACAAAAATTAGTTGATAGAAAGCAGCTGCAGCTGCAACCGACTGCATCAGGTAAAAATGCAGCACGAAAAGCATGATCAAATTTAAATGCAATGCTGCAATATTTACAACATCAAAATGCCACTAAATGTTATCTCCTTTGGCAACTTGGTCATCTGCAATTCCTAGGTAATAATAATGCAAAAGAAAATGATTGCACTCACTAATAAAGCCAGAAAATTGTGTAATTCAAAACTAGTAAAGTAGGCAAGCTTCAAGTTATACAAATTATTTTTCAATGTCTTCTGAATGTCTTGAAACATAAGAACAGCAAACTTGCTTCATACATGCAATGCATAAATACCAAATACCAGAATCACACTACAGTCTACTGACTTAACAGTTTTCTAATTAAAATATTAGGTTGTCCTGCCACCTGAGTTACCTTTTGCACTAGATCATCAAGCAACAAGTCTCTAGCACCTGTAAAAGTAGGTGCAGAAAACAGACTTTCAGAAACATGTTGGAAAACATAATTTGAGTAATACTATGTGGGTCTGATATTCTTTTGCACTAGAAAAACAGCAAATGACATCAGTATATTGCAGACTAGGAATTCTTGAGATAACCACGCCTTTCCAGGACTAAACTGCTTTTTCTGACACAAAACCAAACAAGATCTCAAGCATGACAAGAAACAGAAGCTGTGTTGATCAGACCAACAATTATAACACAGCACCAAAATAAGAACTTATCCTGAAAACTGTCTCTGTTATTTAGAACAATTGGCACTTGCCAAAAAAGCAACTGACTCCACAGTTCACTGCCTTGTTTAGATCAATGAAAATGCAAGGTAACAAACACAAGAAAAACGAATTTAAATATCACCCACATCTTGTGCCTTTCTTGTACCAAATGCCAACATGAATAGTGCTCAGCATCAAATAAACCTACAGTATCACTAAAAGCTACTTTCTTCTTTTAAAACCACTTAAAGTAAATTTTATTTTTTAACAAAGGAAAATCAATCAACAGCTGCATCAACTAAATAAAAATAGTGGACCATTTAGACTTAATCTTTCATGCAAAATAAAGCCACAGTTCTCCTATACTGCTACGAAGATGTACAGGCCTGTGTTAGTGAAAACTGCACTATTTTAGTGCTAATAAATGATAAATACTTGGCATTATAAGTCAACAGTTGCACCGAGCTCCAACACCAAAAAAAATTCCTGCATGACGAAGCCTAATAAAACAGATAAAATTTTATTGCATGACGTGTCTCACAGGAGCTAACTAAAGTAGAGATAACATTAAAGAACACGTGCATGTGATGTGCACGACCAGGATGCAATAAACTGGCCGAAGTTGTTGCATGAATGATAGAGGTGACTGGTATATTTAAACCAATTCACTGCATGCTGTAAATGTATAAGCACTTACTAAGTGCTTGATTAATTTATTTTTATATTTGACCTTGCAAAAGTATTTCGAACTATTTAAAAATAAAAAAAGCAAATATTAAAAAGTATGCACCCATTATTTTCATACAAGTCTGTCAAGTGTTCAGGTCCACTGGACGCTGCAATTACTATAAAAGAGAAAACTTAAAAAAAAAAAAAACGGAACGGAGAAGAGAATGTCGGCTGTGGGGCACTAGCAGTAGTAGTAGTAGTAAAAGAACAAAGAACTGTGCCTGCCCATCACAGGCCCTTGGGAATGAGGGCCAAGTGAGTAAATCACAAAGACAACTACGACACACTTCAAGGAACAGGACACGCATGCCAGTCACCCCCCACAGCCTCTTCCCGCTGCTGCTTTTGCAACCCTGACTCACTCAGGAATTTTCCAAACTGCGTTTGGCAACTGCAAACAACAGCCTGAATGACAGGCAGGCGAAAGGTGCTTGCCCTCCCTTCCCTCCTCATTCCACTCTCCCAGGCAAATGACAATGGACACACACACACATACAGGCTGCACAAGGGGGGGCGACAGGGATCATTTCCTCCTCCCCCTCTTTCCTTCTGCCGAGCTGGGCAAAGAGAGCCATTGTCGAGTGTAATGGAGACCCTGCACGAGTTGTAATGACCCTGTTCCTCGACAAAAATAAATAAAGGTGGTGGGCCAGGCCATGAAGTGGAAGGGCGGACCAAGGGGAAAGAATACAGGAGCATGCTGCAAGCAGATGGCCTCGCAAGAAGCAGGCCGCCGGAATGCTCCTGCAGCTACCAATACAGAAGGTGCACAGAAGGCGACAGAGGCCCAAAATGTCAGATGAGGTGTCGCCTATAACCTCAATGAACTGTTCTGCTGTCCTGCTACTGAGAATTAATGGTGGTATAAGAAGTACTTTAAAGGCGTCTGAAAGTGGCACAGGTGTTGCTACAGCGTCAAGAGATTCCTTGTGTTGCTTTTGTAGGCTACTACTACTTTCTTTCAACAATTTCAAGAAAGATTCAGACCTATGTCATATGTGAACTCTAAAAAGTCAACTGTGCACATCAGTGCACATCAGGCACCCCATTCTTGAATTCCGCGTCACAGTCAGCATAACATGCCAAATGACAACTGTGGCAGGTAGTAGCATAGCGAAACACCAGCTGCCGTAGAATGGACAGCTGGAAGGTGGCTGCCACGGGAAGATGAGGGTGGCTAGCAGCATAAGGCACCACCTGCCAGCGGTGGCAGGTGAAGGAATATTGGCTTTTGAGGAAAGAAAAAGGCGCAGTATCTGTCTCACATATTGGGGGACACCTGAACCGTAGGAAAGGGATAAAGGAGGGAGTGAAAGAGGAAAGGAAGAAAGAGATACCCAAGGCTCCGGAATAATTTTTACCCGAATAATTTTTACCACCACGTGGGGATTTTTAACATGCACTGACATCGCACAGCACATGGGCGCCTTAGGCATTTCGCCTCCATCGAAACGCAGCCGCCGCGGCCGGGTTCGAACCCGGGAACTCCGGATCAGTAGCCGAGCGCCTTAACCACTGAGCCACCGCGGCGGGTCGCAGGTGAAGGGCTGTTCTCAAATTTCGCAATATCGACTATCGTAATCGTCTGTCAATATTTCTCCTATCATAAAGAATGCAAGAAATAAATGAGAACTGATTCTTTTGTCCGACCTTACACTGATTTTATTATTATTATTATTATTATTATTATTATTATTATTATTATTTTATTATTATTATTATTATTATTATTATTATTATTATTATTATTATTATAAACCTTACTTCCTCCATGATGAAGATGATTATTATCAAACTGATCAGACTAAAAGACACTACTTAGAAGCATACTGCTGTAAATTTCTCAAGCATACACACAAATGTACAAATGTATTCCCATCTACATGGCTGCGAGATTCTGGTGAGCCAGATAACTGCCAACCATATCGGGCGGCATAATACCCCCCGTCAGTATGCATAACACGAATTTCCCAGATTGTACATTTCTCATACAAGTCATGTACAAATCTATTACAGGTCAAGACAGTTAACAAAAGTTGGTGTAATTACTGTAAAATCTAGATGCCTTTCCTTCCTTTCCTTATTTGTGTATCTAGTTGTGTTGCCTCAGATTGTGTGCTCATATTTATTTTGCTAAGGCTTCGCGATTCTTTCCCTCTGTAACAAGTTATCATTTCATATGCTCATAATACACAGTTGTTCTGTTTTCTTCAGTTTGCTTTCTCATTTTATTCTCATGGCTATAATTGCCTAATGCCACCTGTTTGTTTATACACTAACATATGTTACCGATCCACCCACCCCCCTTATGCAATACCCAAACCTAGGGGTCTCATCACCTTATCTAGTAAAGCCAGTATCTAGTAGTAAAGTAGTAAAGACAGTATCTGGTATGACCAACAAAAAATGTGTTCTTCCAATTAAATTGAAATAAATCATTCAACTCATTATGTTTGGTCCTGCTTCCATGTAACTTCACGTTTACATGATATTTGCCACTGAAGTTCAACTAAAGCTCTTGCTATTACATGAAGTGATAAAATATTCCTTTTGCGATAAAGTTGCTGAATTTTTCAAAACAAGAATAAATGCACACACAATACTCCACACCGTCCAAACTGGAACAGACAGGCCAAGTGCACTGCAATTCAAAAGGTTTTAGACTGCACTATCTGTGACTGGAAACACTGCTTAGCCGTACATGTAGTGGGGCTGCAACTCTATGCTCCGGCAGTGCCATAGTGAGACGGACTGGTCTTGCTAGTATTAAAGTGTACTGGAAATTTTAAAAAAGCACTGCAACAAAGGATAGAACTGATTTCATACACACTGTTACGAAGCAATGAAAAGAGCAAACAAATACGCAACCCAGCGGTTAGTGTTCATACAGCTTGTTACCCTGCCTGATGCCCACTAACCCATATCTACACCACTATGGGGAAACTGCTGTAAGAATGTAAACCCAAGCAAGAACCACCACTACACCAAACCAACAAGCAACTTTGTGCACTTAACAACTCCAAGGTAAGCCATGCACTGAAGAAGAGGAATATATGGACAAGTCGGCCACACCACAAATGGCAAATAGCGGACCCTACGAAAACATGCCATGGCTGACACAACACCACCGAGACAAACGCCACCACAGCCCAACCCTCTGGTGGAAGATATGGATAAGGCGATAGCTGCAAGATAAGGGTGCTGGAGGCAGAATCAACATTACTGATACAGTTGCTGATATGAGAGCCAGAGGAGCTTTGCTCGTGCTTCATTGCCTGATACAAAACAAGAAAGGACAGGTTCCCGCCCAGGAACCCGCAAGATTCCACTGTACAAACTTTCTGACTCTGCTGCCAAAAGCATACTGCCCCAATGCTGCACCATACATGCAAAATTAGAAAAGCCTTACAAGTCACAAAACAAACTGAAATTGATAAGCACATGCGGACAACAAGCTAATGGAATATCTGAGAAAGTGCAAAATACAGTGATCTCATATGCCAGTTGCACAAGTCAAGCAGTAGCTCCAATAATGACTACATACCGAGCAATCCAGACGTTACACATAGACTGCTATTTGAAGGCAGCACTGACGACCACATCAACACAAAGCTAAGGACCTGAGCAGCAGAGTCAAAACATCATGTGTGACAGATGAAGCCCAAGGGATTACTCATGCCGCCAAGGCCAACGCAAGCTATGTGGCTGTAGCACACAAGGACAGGCTAGGAAGCACAAGAGCGACAGGTTCCCCCCCAGCAGGTCTCCTACTGACAGTACACTCAGTGTGGAGAAAGGCTTCTTTCCAACCGCCCAAGATCCTCCTACCTGGAGCGCCACACAGCCATTCATTTTGCCTGTCCGTGCTACTGACAGGCAGTTTGCCTGTCAGATCTTTGAGTGCGAGCCAAGAGTGTCGATCAGGCATGACCCCAAAAGCATGCAACGCAAGCGACAGAGGCAGCCTTTTGTTCCTGGCAGTAGGTGCTCTACGTAGGTGCAGCCACAGCCATGCAGAATGTACGGTCAAGCATAAGGATCAGTACTTTTCTTCCAGTCGAGAAGCAGTCTTTTTAACCACTATCAAACAGGCCACAATAATGGTACAAGACCGTCTAGTGAGTGAATCTTGGCCCACAATAAAAATTAACAGGGAATATCTGCACAATAAAATGACAAAGAAAAGTCACAGGCACAGTGCGATGACCAAGCAGCACTTCTTTTCATCACCAGGAGGTCGGCAGAAGCCTCCGGAGCCCTGGACTGAGGGCCCACCCGCATGCGCTCCCAGCCACCATCCTCTTCAATAAATGTTTTCTCATTCACTCGTGAAAGGCATGCATTAGGCCCATCCTCTAACATGGCTCAATTGTATGGGAGCCATACACACACGGCAACACCACGAGATTAGAAAGAACCCAGAAAAAAATCAGCTAGGTTGTATATAATTCCTAGAGTTGATGCCCATTGCTGAGCATATTTGTTAAACAAGCTATTTTAGACTCATTACAAATAAGATGCTATAGAGACATGTTGACGTTCATGCATTTACTGCACCGTAATCATCTATGAGTAGGCAAGAATATGTACACTGAACCCATCAGTCATTAGGTCTCCAAGAATCGAACCACTAAAAAAAATTAAAAGAACATTCTAGCAGAACTGATTTGTTCAAAAATTCTTTTTCCCTCAAACTGTCTCAGATCACAGCTTATTAAACCCAGACACTGTGGAAAGCCTGCCTGTCCAGTCATTTTGCAATATGCTCAGGAATAACTCGCAATACATGAACTTTTATTGCGTGGTGGTTGAATAACCCCTTCGTTAATTTTCTTTTTCGCTTTTGCTGCACTATGTGTCTTGCTCCGTGCTGCAGTGGTAGTGTACAAGTATATCCCTGATGTTCTTTTCACTTTATTGCAAGTGTCATCTGTGTTGTAACTTTCTTGCACTGCAATTTTGTATAGTGTGTCCTGTTTGAACTGCCTACTCCTGCCGAAGGCCTTAAATTATGGCCGGCAGCACTTTTAAAATAAATAAAACATACTGCATTAAATATTGAACAATGTTTTTACACCAACAATGGAACTAACACAATGCCAGCCAAACTATTAGTGAAAAGACAGAGCAAATAAATTCATGGAAGGAAAGGCAGAGAGGCTGGCCAGAGGTAAATATTGATCTGTAGTGGATACAACTCCATAACAAAGTGGGAAATATGCCTCAAAGGGTGCCTCTAGCCAATGGTGTTACCCCACTGCCATGACGCAGTGGTTAATTCCATTTCATGGAGGCATCTGCCAGGCACCTGCAATATTATGCTAAGGGACTAACCACAATGTCATGAAAATCTGTCGACGCCATTGGATTGGACAGTATCCTTTGAGAGATGTCTGCCGCTTCGTTATTGTAGTATCCAGCAATAATAGCCAGCTACTTTCAAGCTTGTGGATCGGATATGGTTAAAAAAAAATAAAAAGCTCCTAACGGGTGAGTGCACTTAACTACAGACCGTGCATAGGCTCTCTAGTATGCAGTATGAACTGCCTAATGAAAATTAATGTTCTCAGCTGGGAAATATGCTGTGTAGCATCAGTATCTGAAAAATGGGGTCTGTTCATACATTCCCTGACTGCTATAGTCGAATACAACTTGAAGAAAAAAAGCAGCAAATGGCCCCCAAAGGGGGCCCTCAAACTAACATGACATTGTGGTCAAGCTCCTTGCACCTTCTAAAGGAGCCTAGCTGAGATGCCGCGCTTCGTTCTCGAGTTTAATTATCTGGCTAAACCACAGAAGAAAGAAAAAAAAAAGAGCCAATAGTAGCCCGAAGACTCACGCCCCAGTAGATGCCGGCGGTACGCTTATCGCAGAAATGGAAACATGCGCGCTCCGGTTTCTCGGCCTGCAGCTTCAGCCCCATACAGGCGGGCCGCTAGTGACTCTACGGGCCGCCGCCTACCTGGCCCTTCTCGCTCCGGCGGCACCGTCGCCGGCCGGCCGTCATCATCCGTGCGCGCACATGCCGCCGATCTCCCGCGGCGACTGGGTCAGGATTAAAAATAAACCACCGCCACCACCAGCTCCCAACACCGGCGGCGCGCCGGCAGATACGGGCTGCCGGTGGCGCTCCGCTTGTGTGTGCGTGCGTATGTATGTGACCCCTCCCCCCACCTCGTCTCGCCCTTCTTTTTAGAAGTCTCCGCGATCTTGTTCGTCTCGCGCAAGACCGCAAGACTGCTCTCCACAGTCCGACCCCCGTCACAGCAGCGGCGGCGGCGGCAGCAGCAGAAGTTGCAACTTTTTCGGCCCGGGCATCCGCGAGCAGGCATGCGCCTCACCGCTCGCGCCGCGCCCCGCCGCTCTGTTTCTTTCCTCCGAGTGACTGGCTCGTGCGCCCGGCTTCTCCGGTTACGCACGCGACGTCGCGACACACTCCTGTCGCGAATCGGGGCCATTCCCTCGTCCCCAGTTCGGCGGCTGGCGAACTCGCGACTGCCCGCCCGACGGGCGTCTCGTTTCTTACCTGACATTTCGCACCGTGGCCACACGCAGGGGACGGACCGCGCTGCTGTTGGTGCTCGCGGTTGCCCTAGTTCCACACTCAAATTTCTTTTCGCGTGCAAATAAGCTGCACTTCTTTCTCTCCGCGCCAAAAATTAACCCTAAAAATTATTTACAGGGTAATGACAGTCACATTTCGGGGCACGTCCACATTTAGCAAAGCAGCATTTTCGCGTCTCTGAGGCATATGAGACCGCCCGATACTGCTTCCAGAACTATCGCCACCCTGATAAAGGGATAGCTGCGTTCCAGTGTTCTAGAGCACTGTAGCTGCGTTACCTGCATAAATGAAAACGAATGAAGGCCACATATGCCCTCTGGCGCAAGTAATCGGCGGAAATTATATATATCCACATCCAAAACCTGGCCAATCCCCCCTCGAACAATGCACAAGTGCGGCGACATTTGGATACTCACAAACCGAACACGCCCGATAATGTGCCTTCCACGTCACGCCTCCGACAACGCATGCCAGCGGCAAGCACGAAGGAGAGCTAGCCACAGACGTTGGACAGAAACGCGTCACATACGCGGTTGCTGCCACCAGACTAAATTTACTCCGCTACATGCACAACGAATGTCCGATGGACGTCCAGACGAAAATAGATGCATGTACGCGCTTAATATTAGTTGCAACGCGTCCGTAGTGAACCTGATGAGGATTCCGCTTTATATTAAAACTATGTGCACGGCATTCAAGTTGCACAAACACTTGGTGTACATTGTTCTTGGAATCAACGAGTAAGAGCACAAATTTCCAGGAGAGCTGGGTTGCCCTTGTTTCACGAACTCCGCCACAGCTCCTGTGTTGCAGCTCATACTGAGCTCGACAGTGCATGCTGTCTTTTAGGATTCTACATTCCGCACTGAGAAACAAAAGACCCAATTTATCGGTCGTCAGAAAACTACGCATACCTTGACGCTCATGCACCTGTAGAGGTCGATTTAGCATTCGCAGTGCGACGTCCCAGGTCGGACATTGTTGGGACCAAGTTGGGACGTGCATTGCCACATGGCGTTATCCTCGCACCACAATACTGAACAGGTAGTGATAAAGAATGGTTGTTGTTCGGCTTTCAAGCAACAAATTGCTTGAAAGCCTGAGGGTGTTTCTTTTTTCGTTTAAACTGCGTTAAATAAGTGAAAGAAATCGCTTCCTGAGACTTCTCCCTCATGGTGAAAACACCACACGGTACCAGCTCTTATTACATTTAGGACTGCGTTGGGGATTTACAGAGGGTTCAGCAACCTACACGGAAATACGGTGGTGAACGCTCGCTGCAGAGGCGCCAGCGATTACCTCAGCGGCCCCCAATAACGTACTTTGATGCCCCTGCCACAAACACCGTAAATAGCAGTATGTTTTTTTGCTTCTTCCAGTTTTTCTCTCATCTTTATTTTCACAAACCACATTCGTGCTGGCCAGGTCACAAGGCCCTAGCGGCTTATCGCCATCAAGGCCTGAACAAACTCGTTTTTTGCAACAGCCCGAACGCGTCCGAAGCAACCAGTGAAGCGGTGTAAAAAGCTAGGCCTACTTCGTTACCCAGTCAAATTTATGCGTCAGCCCAAGCGCATCTGCTCGCGCGTGCGCACGAAGTGCCCGCACTTCTTAAAGCTCGCATCCGGGCCACCTAGCTATCAGTCGTCCAGTCATCAACTTACTTTTCCGCGAATTCGCGCGAGTACAGAGGCCCCAAAAGCTGAAGCGGGGGCGCAGCACGGTTCATTAAGTCGAGGTTCACGTGAACACCAGGAGTCCACAGCATAGATATAACCCACGACAGAATTGAATTTCCCCAGGGGTTTTTCCCCGTCCCCTCGCGTAACATGCCGATATGCAGAAATGGGAAGGCCCCGTGGTGTTTGGCCCGCACATGTTGATGAGACGAGAAGCAATCCCTGCAATCCCGCAAGCGGCACCAGCCAGGAGGCGCTGCAGCATACGACATCGGTGCAGAATATACGCGATTCGCCTCCGATGCCGTCTTTTACCGCGAAGGCGTTGCCAGTCTCATTACGAGAAAGGCCAGCGGCTTATTGCTTGCTGTGTTCTCGCAGATGGCACAGAAAATGTCAGCGATGGCAAGAAAAATAGAGTGACGCCATCAAGCGGCCGTAAGACACGCACAGCAAGCCGAACACCTCCATTTCAGGCAATCATATACGTGTCGTTCGTCCATATATACCCCTAATGGCTAACCTCAATGTGGCACTAGTTTTCCTGGCTACATTGGTACCAAAACTGTGAGCAACCGGTTGTTGTTGTACAGTGTTCCGGTGGTGTCATACGACATGTGTTGGAGGCTAACTTGCCACAGGGACTCGAACTGACGACATATGCACCTTCAATTGTATTGTTGAGGTGCCCATGGGCCGAGACGTGAGACAGTTACTGCACCGTTTCCTTTCCTCGAAAACCAATTTTCGTATCAAAAATTGTGACGAAACCATTCGTCGTACACCGTTGCTGGCGGTGTCATAAGATTTCTCGTTGCAAATAGCTTTCGTCTCTTAAGAAGGAGGCTAGTTCGCGACAGGTATTCGAACCGGGCGTTTCACTCGAACCTTTGTGGATTCGGCGTTTGTGCAATGAGCGTTCGGAGGCGCGTCTTCGCTTCATTTCTCAGGCGCGACCTGCGTCGAGGTCGGTTCGCCTCCACAGCACCTAAGCTTAGTGCCCTCTCAATTTTTTTTATTGTAAATCCCAGCTTTAATTGGAATCGTCTTCGCGAATCATGTCGCACGGACTTTTGCCCTCTTGAGTGGGAAAAGAACAAGCACGCGGCGCCCAAGATGAGCGCCCTCCAAAACGCTGAAAAAAACCGCTTGTATAATGTGCCCACAAGAGTGCACCCGGAAATGAAGCGCTTTCGCGCAGCGTGCTGGCTTCCATGGACCTTCGATCCGACGAACTCGGTTGTTTACCGCGCCTGCGAGGCCCGGCCGCTCGCGACAGCTGTGTGGCCGACCCTCGACAGTCGGCGACTCGCAGCAGCCACGTCCGCTCATATTCCCGGCATTAGTACTATTACTGCAGCACGCGCATACCACTCGACGACGAAGCGGGCAGCGTGCCGATCCTGACGCCAGGCAATAAAAGAAGCTGCCGCACTGTCAAGACCGCAAAGCCGTTGTGTTCTCCTCGCTCGTACTTCTGCTCCGAAGAGCAACAACACCGCCATTATCTGCTCCAAGAGCGGCCACTGAACGCCCCTGCTTGACAAACAGCCTCGTGCGTCCGAAAATAAAGCCCGCTCGCTTGCTCGTCGGGCAGTACGGAAAAATAAAACGAAAACGTCAAGGAGAAGCCGCGTGTCATATCCACAATGAGCCAGTCGGTAAATATCATTCACGACCGAAGCATCGCACCAGTCTTCTTTTCTCTCTTTTTTTTCTAACGCCACATATTCTATCGTCAGCGTCGTGGACAATTGGCCGCCATGTTGCCTCGTTGAATTGCGCGGCAGACTGTAGCAAAGAAGAACGCGCGCGCCCGCCCGCGCTCGGCGATTTCATCGACCCTCAAGCAAAAAAAAAAAGTTAAAATGGAGGAACAAGTGGGCGCCCAACGGATTATTCGACGGCGCGCGGCCCCCGGGGTCAATTAGATCGGAAGGCGGCCGCTTCCACAAGGAGTCCCGGCGTCCTTGACCTTTGTCCCGAGGGTGAGGCGATGGCGGCGCGTGTCTGCGAAGCGAACGGGCCGGCTACAGGCCCTCCACCGAGCTGTGCCACGCCGACGCCCCTTTTCTGCTCTTATTGGCTGCGTTTCCGTTCTTTATACTTGTTTACTTCATAACTTGTCGCTCGTTCCGTTCTGCGCACGCTTCCCGCGTTGAATAGCCGCCGGCGCAAAAGTGATCAGTCTCGGCGGTTCCGGTCGTCAGACAGCGGAACGATAAGCAGCCGTGGGGCTTTTAATGTCCCGCATTCTCGCTAAACGGCATGCTTTCGCTGCAGAATAGACACACCCTGTGCGTGGACTACACGGACACGGCAATTAATACGCACTCAGGCTCCAACCACATGTGGGATCTCCCAGCAGTGGCCGGTCGTGAACGTCGCGGAATGTTTGCTCACCTGTGTCGAAGAAAGCAATCGCTGCCCCGAACACTAAGCAGAACGTTCAGTTGGACGAGTTGGTACATTTGCATCTTTTGTAAAAAAGCGCGAACAACGTCGTACAAGAACAAGAAGGACACGGGACGAGCGCTGACTCTCAACTAAGGTTTTATTAGCGACACCTGGCGCTTATAAAGGAAAAAAACATACACAGAGTACATCACATGTTACACTAAAAGCGATAAACCATGAGGCAGAGAAGCACGCGACGCTCAAAGGCCACCAAAAAAAGCTATCACTTTGTCATTGAGAGTGACTGACGGTTTGCTGACACACTTTGGCTCTTGACTCATATAGAATGCTTCCATCACTTCTCGCGTGGTCTGATCGCAGCGCGTGTAAAGCACCTTCGTGCTAGGCCACATGACTGTGCATTTTTTCTTCTCAGTCTTTTTCATTACTTCACACTTTCTACAGTGGCTCACCAAGGACACCCAGCAGGCTCGTGACAGCCAAAAATAAGAAAAAAAGAAAAAAGTTGCTGTTATTCCTTACCTACATCGCATCACCCATGGGCTGAAAAATGCGGCAAGTCGTTATGAAGTAAATGTAGCTATATCAGCTCCCATCAAACTAAAGCAGTTATGTCCGGCGTTCCAGAGGGAGAGGGAATAGTCGGACAAAAGCAAAGGTTGTGGCACCGCGCACAGAGACAAGATCGTCGCTTGTCGCAAAGGGGTTGTGTACCAGATTCCACTCTCCTGCAGAGCCCGGTACATTGGGCAGACAGGACGGAGCTTAAATAAAAGGTTGCAAGGGCACAGAAATAATCTAGACAATAACAAGGAACTTTCATACTTGGTGAGCCACTGTAAAAAGTGTGAAGTAATGAAAAAGAAGAAAAAAATGCACAGCCATGTGGCCTAGCACAAAAGTGCTTTAAACGCACTGCGATCAGACTACGCGAGAAGTGATGGAAGCTCAAGAGCCAAAGCGTGTCAGCAAACCGTCAATCACTCTCAATGACAAAGTGATAGCTTTTTTTGGTGGGCTTTGAGCGTCGCGTGCTTCTCTGCCTCATGTTTTATCGCTTTTAGTGTAACATGTGTTGTACTCTGTGTATGTTTTTTTTTTCCTTTATAAGCGCCAGGTGTTGCTAAAAAAACCTTAGTTGAGAGTCAGCGCTCGTCCCGTGCCCTTCTTGTTCTTGTCCGACATTGTTCGCGCTGTTTTACAAAAGATGCCCCGAACACGGCGCTCCAAGCTCTGCTCACCACGAAAGTGCGCGATATAGCGCAATGCGCACGAAAGCAAAAACTGTTATTCGCTTTTTCTCTCATCAAATAGAAATCAATGTTACATGGAACAACGAAGCAATCAATACTATCGTTCAAAATTTTGTCACTCCTATCGTTACTGGCACGGTTAATATCGACGCTTAACCCAAAGCAGGCGACGAACGTTGCACTGTACAATTAAATTTTTGACCGAGCTAAGTACGGTTTTGGTCAAAAGTATAGAGCCCAAGGGCTTCGCTTATGCGCTGTACGGATGGCTACGCATCGTCAATGTTGCGGATCTGTCGAAGCTGAGACACGATCTCTCCATTGTCCACCGTCCCACCCCCCTTCGCCTCCCAAGACTACAACGTGTGTTACAGAAGCCCTACAATGCACCGCTTAGATGCAAAACCCTTGGCCATCTCTACTTTTGACAAAGGCTGTACTACACCCGTCCACGCTGTTACGCTCTAAACACGAATACGCTTATATGGGAGTAAAAAGGGAGTAAGGTGTCTTCTAGCGCACTCCCTTTTATGAAAGGGAGTGCGCCAAAGCTTTTTACTCCTTTCTGTTCAGGTTCGCGACTCGCGCGCACGTAACCTCGCCAGTTATGCAAATGTCCATCTCGAGGCGGCGCTGCAGGTATCGCCGACTCGTGGCAATCATCGTCGTCAGCTGGCCATGCACTCCAGTGTCCGTGCGCATTATTACGCGGCGCGAAAGCCGACTTCTCCAGGCAAGCAGAACAAACGATTCATTCTCTCTGCAGCAGCACGACGTCCGAGAAACATCCGAAAGACGTGGGCGGCCTCTACATTCCGGCCGTCCACGAACGTGTGCCAACTGCATGACGCGCGCCTGCCGGAAGCGCGCGAGACGCCGGCAGGCGAGTCGCACAGCAGGCAACGCTTTCGAATCTATCTCGCGCGCTATATTTCTCGCTCGAGGCTGTTCCGAGTGCGCGTCCCCGTGAAAATAGGCACAGCGTCACACAGTGCAAGGAGGCGCCGAAAGACAAAGAAGACCCATCTCTCTTCCGAAAAGCAGACGAACGGCTTAGAACCCGAAAGACGCCGACACAAATTGGCCGTTTTTGTCCGGGTAGCTGTGCCCAACACCGGTTTCGAACCGGCTCAGCGCCGGTAACCATCCGGTGAGCCGCAGGCGCTGCGCTCTTCCCGCATGCGTGCACGGGATAAAAAGACCGGCGCTTGCGGACGCATCCAGTTGGGCGCAACGCTCTCCGCCCAAAACTATGGAGCTGTGAAAAAAGGAGTCGCGCCTGCGATGGCGAAACGTTCGTGGTCAGTTTCGACGAAGCGTCGTAAGGATACCGCGGATAACGAAGCTTCGACGCACCCTTCGCATTTGCCAAAAGATTAGTTTAGTTTACGGGGGTTTAAGGACTCAGGCTATGAGAGACGCCGTAGTGAAGGGCTCCGGAAATGTCGACCACCTGGGGTTCTTTAACGTGCACTGACATCGCACAGTACACGGTGTTGTGATCGGAGGCCCCGACAGGGGGAACAGACGAGCCCGGCAGGCGCCATCGAACTATGTTTGACCAAAGGTGCTGTCGTCCTGAGAAGAGGATTAGGAACGGCTCCTGGCGACGGTGAGCTGTGACGAAAGGCCTCTCATCCCTTCGTCCGGAGTATGAAATGCGGCATTTCTCCCGAACTGTGCCCTCACGTGGACCGGCAGAAAGACCCGAACAAAGGCGCCGGACCCGCCTCGCTCGCTTGCACCTGCGCGGCCAGACAAAGCGGGGGCGGACACGGCTGATTCATCTTACCCTCTGGAATTCACTGGGACCGTCAGGACGCATCTTTCCACAGAAGGGATCACCGCCTACAAAGCCAACGACCTTATGCACATGGTCAACCTGTCGGAAACCACATTCCAGGACGCCTCTTTCCCACGGAGGGGATCACCGCCTGCAAAGCCAACGACCTTATGCACCTGGTCAACCCGTCGGAAACAGCATTCCAGGACCTCAAGGCGCCAGGATTCCTTATCGCCTGTGGACGTGTTTGTGAGGGCGGAGCGGTCACGGGGTTAGGGAAGAGACTATGAAGAGTGTGTCTGCCCATTGGACGTTTGATCAGCCACCGGTTTCCCTAGCTAGGTGCATAGGGAATATCCACTGTATTTAAGCCGCAATTTGGCTGGTTTCACGGCACTTCATCTCTGACTTTTGGTCTCCCTGCTTCTCTTGTAAATATGTAAATAAACCTTCAAGTTTACCAACCCTCCTGAAGGCTTCCCTCCGTCGTCTGCAGAGTTCATCGTCATGCGGTGAAGACCTCGGTCCCGATACCCAAGCATATCAACGGGCCTCTAGAATTTCGCCTCCATCGAAATCCGCCTTTTTTCACGACGCAACTGCGCATGCGCCCATCCCCTGGCGGCGGTGTCGCGAAGCGTATTGGAAGGGTCGCGCGCTCCATTCGAGACCGGCCGTGGAAGTGTAAACAAACCGGCTTCTTAAGCGGGGTGCGTTGCTGCAGCCGTCGGGCGTTCAGCGCGACTCATTTGGCGATGCATACGACATGTGTTACATACGGCTGCAATGCCCAATATGTAAAGGGAAGTAAACTCGGATTTTTTCGCTTTCCTAACGCTTCCCAGGACCGCCTTCGACGCAAAGCGTGGATAAAAGCAGTTCGCCGGCTCGACGATCGTGGCCGCCCTTGGGCACCGCGAAGCACCTCGAGACTGTGCGGGAATCACTTTGTGACAGGTACGGATGAGGTACTGCGTTTAAATGCATGTGCAGTCTATCACGAAAGGAGGCAGGAAGGCGTCGAATGTCACCGCGGCACTTAGACTTCGTTCCGACGCTTTTTGCTTTCTCAAGCAAGAAGGCCGAATGGGCAAGTGCTGTGAGCCGCTTTCAACGCGCGATGGAGCGGACAATGAGAAAGAAGCTACGAGAGCATTCACGCATGGTGCTAAAATTTTGTCATAATCTCCTATGGAAATTTCCTTGTTTATGCCACTACACCCTGGCCAATCCCCCCGTGGGGGTATGTGCCATGTATTAAGAGGCAGAAGGAGAAGAAGGTGCGTGTGTTCGCATCATATCCATGATCTGCGCTGCGTGGTATCGCCGTAATGACTCAATGTGCGCCCCTCGCGCTCGTCTTTATGGACGCGCATGCTTGTTTCACATATGCAGCGGTGCGCTGTGAGAAAATAAAGTGAAATTCTAGCAGAGCTGCCATGTTGCGAGTACGCTTGTGCTTTTGTAGTTCGTGTAGCTATTCGGAAGCGCTTGAGCACACCTATTGCTTGTGAAAACTGTTGTCCCCAGTCGTTTTCTGTGCTACGGCGTGCACGATGTAGTATCCACCTTTTAATGGATGGCAGGCATATACAGCGGAAAACGCCAACCTCACTGATCGGGGATATTTCATTGAACATTATGTTCCGAATGTAGCCTTCATCTCTGAAGCGGCGGCCCTTGCTAGCTGGCGTTCGCATCGCATGTCGGTTGATCGAAGATACTGAAGCATTTGCTCTTCGGTGCAGCACGGCAGCCTGCCTCGGACTTCGCACCCAGCCATCGGTCAATCCAAGAAATCCTCCAGGTACCAGGTGCTGCCCAGGACACGCCATCATTGACAGATTGCAACAAAACGTGCTCCGCAGCGACACTCAGTCCGGCCCGGGTTGGGCTGGGCGCACAGATACCCTTCCAGTGAGCTTCCAGCGTTGTACGCGAGGTGGCAGCACAGGAATATGAAAAAGGCGGATTCGACCGCCGCGGCCGGGATCGAACCCGCGTCTTTCGGGCCAGCAGCCGAGCGCCATAACCACTCAGCCACCGCGGTGGCCCAAAAGATTAAAGGCCACGAGTTTGTCCTTGGGCTGGCAATCGTCGGCCAGTCATGCGTGAAACACTCAATCCCCCTTGCAGAGTGACATAAAAGTGAGGAAGGTCACTGAATACAGCAGATATATAAAACCACGTGACATCAACACCTCATCAAACGCTGCAAAGCAAAGTTGTAAGAGGCACGGCAACTACGGATGACAAAAGAATCTCCATGGCGCTGTTTGCATTTTGATAAATGGACAAACAAGAAAAAAGGCACTATACACAACCTTATATTTAAGACAAACTGTCCTCAAACTACACAATCTTCTATTTGAGACAGATATTGTCCCCAAACTGCCCTCACATACAGCGGAAAAGGGTAGTGAATTCCAAAATGTGACTGCTCAAAACTGAACAGCCAGCTGCTCGCAAATGCTACGGACTGCTCGCAGTTGCAAATTACTCCATTTCGATACTGCTGCTCTCTCTGAGCTTGAGAAACAGCAAACTGAACCTACCACAACCCGCCGCGGTGGCTCAGTGGTTAGGGCGCTCGACTACTGATCCGGAGTTCCCGGGTTCGAACCCGACCGCGGCGGCGGCGTTTTTATGGAGGAAAAACGCTATGGCGCCCGTGTGCTGTGCGACGTCAGTGCACGTTAAAGATCCCCAGGTGGTCGAAATTATTCCGGAGCCCTCCACTACGGCACCTCTCTCTTCCTTTCTTCTTTCACACCCTCCTTTATCCCTTCCCTTACGGCGCTGTTCAGGTGTCCAACGATATATGAGACAGATACTGCGCCATTTCCTTTTCCCAAAAACCAATTATTATTATTATTATTATTATTATTATTATTATTATTATTATTATTATTATTATTATTAACCTACCACGACGACTCCGTTACGTGCGCGCAAGGAAAATGAGCACCTTAGCCGACAAAAACGTCACTAGCAATGTGAACGGTGTCCGAGTTATGCTACGAATGGGTAAACCGGCCCCTGCGTCGCGAGCGAAATTGCTCCAGCAGGCACGGAACTCGCGGCGGCATTTATCTTCAGTGACGACCACGAAACCGAAACTACAGGGGCGCTCAATATGAAACGGAACATTCGAAACCGAAACTACAGGGGGCGCTGAATATGAAACGGAACATTCGAAACCGAAACTACAGGGGCGCTCAATATGAAACGGAACATTCGAAACCGAAACTACAGGGGGCGCTCAATATGAAACGGAACATTCGAAACCGAAACTACAGGGGCGCTCAATATGAAACGGAACATTCGAAACCGAAACTACAGGGGGCGCTCAATATGAAACGGAACATTCGAAACCGAAACTACAGGGGCGCTCAATATGAAACGGAACATTCGAAACCGAAACTACAGAGGGCGCTCAATATGAAACGGAACATTCGAAACCGAAACTACAGGGGCGCTCAATATGAAACGGAACATTCGAAACCGAAACTACAGGGGGCGCTCAATATGAAACGGAACATGCGAGGCGCCATCGCCGAATCCCGGAGAGAATCGACGGCAAAGGCGTGCGCACAGTAAGATGCATGGCCGGCTGCTCTTTCCGCGTATGTGCCCGGTGCCACCCATATTTCTACGGCACTCGGCGGCAGCGCTTCGTTCAGTGTGGCAGCCACGTGATCGCCCGTTCCCTTTCATATTGAGCGACCCTGTACATTCGCGCTGCAACGGAAGAGAAGCACGCAGAACGGGCCAGAGGAGTGCCTCGTGGGTCCCCCCCAAGAACAAGGGTTCATTAGCGACTCTTACGGATATACCGCAAAACAGGCGACGCCTCTTTATCGCACACACACACTTTCGCGCCGAGCGTGGCCCGCTCGGTGACACGTATACCACATACACCACAGGCTTTTTCCGCGGGCGGGCTCGGCGGCATCTAAGGATCGTTTATCTTCGAGGAATGCAACACGCGCGGCGGGGGGTGATATACGACCGCGCCTCGAGCCACGTCAGGGCTTGCGCGCCAGCAGCAGGGAAACACTGGGAAGTAGCCTTCTCGTCGCGTTCCCGCCGAGGCAGGCATCCGGAAAATCTCACCGTATCATGTATACGGGCGCGCAGACCGTATCGCCTTTCGGCGGGAATCTCTCCGCCGTCAACAAGCGAGCGCTGTCGTCCACCGACCGCTGCTTCTTTTTTTTTTTTTTCTGCAGCAGCCGTTGTCCGGCTCTCCTAATATTACGAATAAAAAAAAAGAAATCGTCCAGTCCGCTACACACGCTATATAGCTTAGCTAGCGTTCCTGCAGCGTCCTGACCTCCCACCGCGATCAGAGACTCCCGTCCCTTTATCGGTGCACCCTCACGAAGGACACACGAAGTGCCGTTCCAGGCTCGTGGTGGCGAACACAGGCGCATTCTTGAGCACGCATGAACCGTGACGCCGACGACCGCAGAAACGCTACACGGAAGCCGAGCTCCGCGCAGACGGCGCGCAAATCAACCGCTTTCTCCTACACTGGACGGAACAGCAGACGCTGCTCGTTCAGCCGAGCATATTTGTAAGGGCGGCTACAAGCATGCGTCTCAAGGTCACACAAAGAACACTGCGGGCGAGTGGAACGAGAGATAGCGGAATATACCAACATCCCAAATTATGCAACTGCGATGCATGCCTCGAGAACAGGACTTTAAAAACATAGCTATTTGGCTCGCCCGTGAGCAGCGCGAAATTTTTTAAAGCAGGAATGCATTTGAGGGCAAAATTTCTCACCTGTATTTGTCCGCCCGTCCGCCTGTCCGATGTCTGTCACTCTACACCACGAGAAAATGACTACCAACCACGTCCGGACACCCAAGCGACTGCGGCAGCAACAGATAACCCCAATACCCGCTCCCTTTTTTTTAACTGGTAGCCAACTAGGCCATTATCACTGCCGCGTGCAGACAAAAGCGAGTCGATAGAAATGACACCCCCAAAAAAAAAGTGACAAAAAATAGGCCCACCGCAGCAACCGCGTCTACCGCCAAAGCGATTGCTACAGTAACGGATGGATACCCCAAGTTCCCCCTGTCATCTTGCATGCAGGTCATACAAGCTGATGGAAAGACACACTTGTTCATTTACTACACATCTAGCTTGCAATAAGTGCGAAAATAACGTTACTAAAAACTGGCTCTAAGATCGCACGCAGCGAGGAGGAAAGCGAAGATTTATATAAAAGACCGCACAAGAGGCAAAATTTACAGGCTATGAATGAAAGCTATCCTGACCAGATGACCCGCAGCTTTTTGCGCTTTGGGCCGAACGCGGAGAGTCTTTGTCATGCGTCCTCTGTTACGTTGTTCGTAGCCTCCCACGCACGTCCGCTCGTCTGCGATCGCACCTGCTTGCAGAGTCCGCGTTTCCCCTTCCCTGTGTACGCACACATTCCTGCAGTGGGGTAATATATACGCGTAGCACGGATTATTTGGTTTCGCTTGGTTTATGGGGGTTTAACGTCCAAATGCGGCTCAGGCTATGAGGGACGCCGTAGTGAAGGGCTCCGGAAATTTCCACCACCTGGGGTTCTTTAACGTGCACTGACATCGCACAGCCCACGGGCCTCCAGAATTTCGCCTTCATAGAAATTCCGCCGCCGCGGCCGGGATCGAACCCGCGTCTTTCGGGTCAGCAGCCGAGCGCCGTAACTACTTAGCCACCGTCGCGGGTTACCTCTAAAGGCGGACTTATCCCAGAACTTCCGAACAGGAGGCCGAACATTCCGAAATTTTCCGTCGGTATGGTTTTCGCGGTGAAACAAAAAAAAAAGTCTGCGAAGCAGAGAAACAGCAAGACCTTGCAGAAACACTGCTTTCCTTTCGCTAACACACTCTTTCTTTTACCGGGCAGCCCAGCGCCTCTTTTAGACCCCTCCCCGATGCCACAAAAGGGTGACCTTGACACGCAACTGCCGACTTCGAAACCGGACGATCCCGCGCCGGTTCGAGCAGCCACCCAAGGCGGGAGGAGGCGAGGGAAAAGGGGGGAGAGGTGCCAAAAATGAAGAACGGACAAATGTTTGTTTTCCGGCACCCTTCCGCGACGGCCGGCCTGGGAAAACACAGCAAGTATACACCGTGCACACAGGTCGACCGAGAGGCCGCGGCGTTTCACTGTGCAACAAACTTGCACGCTGCATGGCTTCGCCTTCTTGCCCAACGTAGGCCACTTCCGTCCGTCGTACCGCTCTAGAACACTCCGAAGCCGGAGGTAGTTGTGATGGTGGGTGCTATAATAGAGCACGCGTGCGAGGAACAACTTTCGCGCCGCCTGTAGTTTAAATAAACAGAGAGAGAGAGAGAAACTTCGTTGCGAAGCCGACTCCGGTGGAGTGGCATGTGTGTATAGACACGCGAAGTGAGAAAGAGCACGGCTCAGCGGGCGTGAATCGATGAGGCAAAGGCAGTGACAACAAATAAAGCGCGAGGAGGATATATGCGGTTCACTTCTCGCCAACTGTTTATACTCCTGCGTCTCCTTTCTGCGGCTATTTTCGGGAGTGTGTGTGTGTGTGCGAGCGCGCATGCGGAAACTGAATGAATTCGCAGCGCTGCCTTGAGGAAGGGCTTCGAGGAATGTGCTTTCAAAGGGTCCCCAGTAGGCTAATTAGCGTTTCTCCTGAGACAGCAGCACCGAGAAGTCAGCACGTTTTTATGTTGGAGCGATTGTCTCTCCCTTTGCTCCCGGAGAGTGCTTGGCTTCCCTCGGTCTCTGCACATTATGACCCACGGACAATGGCGGAGAGAGCGCTTCTTTTCGCTAAGCCTTGGAACTAAAGCCTCGAATAAAAATCATCCTACTTCCAAGACAACGCTCCCCGCAAGAAGGAGGAGGAGGAAAATAACTGTATTCTAAGCCAGTAAACTCCAACCCGAATACGTCTATATGGGAGTAAAATTGGGAGTAAGCTATCCTCTATAGCGCGCTCCTTTTTTATAAAAGCTAGAGGACAGCTTACTCCTTTCTGCTAAGAGTGGTGTACTCGGTACACGTGAAAAAGAGCGCGATTTTAGTTTCGATACCTGGGCGCCGCCATGTTTGTTTTACCCGAGCGCCGCCTACCGCCGACGCCATCATGGGCCGATAATCTGCAGCCCGTGGGCTGCAGACCAAACAGCGTGTGGTTTCTAGCAGTGTCATCCAACCTGTTTTATTCCTGCCAAGCCTAAAAATGGTTCGTGGGGGTTCACCTCGTGTTGATCCTCGTGTGTGCTGTGCCGTTAGCGCCTGCAACAACCAGCGGGAGAGCAAACGACCATGCTTCGACGGAGCGAACGATCAACATCGGTGAGTGCCATGCCCGCAGTTCACGCGTGTAGTTTTTGTCGCCGGTTGCCTGTACGGCAAACGTTGCACACTGTTGCATGTTGGAAAAACGAAAGAGGAATGTGCTGAAACTCAAGATCGCATAGATCAATCGAATATCTCGTTTTTTGTGGAGCAAACTTTAGTGCAGCACACTTTCGTGGAGCACAATTTAGATGCAGAGCTTACGACAGAGTACTCTGTTCACAAACTGAACATTCGGGAGACAGCAGCGAGCTCTGTGACCGAAACGAATCCACGTCTGATCATTGCAGTGTTTGCTTGCGGCGATACGCGCGATAAAATTGAAATTCGCTCCCGGCCTGCCGCTCGGGTAGGGCTGTTCATACTACGAGCGTTACAAGTCAGTTCCCTGAAAGCAACACGCATTCTTGCCTACCCTGCTGCCGCCAGTACTCACTGGCCCACAAATACCAGAAAATGTGTAATTACACGGACTGATAGGTTGGTACGCTAATAATAATAATAATAATAATAATAATAATAATAATAATTGGTTTTGGGGAAAATGAAATGGCGCAGTATCTGTCTCATATATCGTTGGACACCTGAACCGCGCCGTAAGGTAAGGGATAGAGGAGGGAGTGAAAGAAGAAAGGAAGTGAGAGGTGCCGTAGTGGAGGGCTCCGGACGCTAATGGAACGCTATTACCGCTTATTGACAGGCCGAATAGCCGCACATGTGTTGAGAATTCCAATCTCAGTCGGGTATAGGAGCATTTTCTTACAGCGCATTCGAAGCGATTTCCCACACATGCCGTATGTTCTTCCTACGTTGCCGTGGCTGCATTTTTGAATGCTCACTTTGCAGCTGGGTACAAGTTCGTGTCGCCGCTATCATTCATGCCTTGCGCAAATGAAGTCAGTATTTTTGCACTAACAGCATGTCTTTTTTTTTTTTCAGGTGGCGATGCCCACACGCTCCAGATATTCGTGAACATGTTGGGTGGCGAAACGAAGTTGTGGCTACATTTGCGAAGTCCTTAAATCGTGTACTGCTGAATTAAAACAGCTTTGCCAAGATCATCCAAAAGCTTGATCTTTTAAAATTACGTACAGGGTATAGTTTGGCAAACGAGGCTCTGTGCTTCGTTCCGCGCCCGATATTAAGCACGGGCAATGGGTTTGCTTCTGTCTGCATTTCATTCACAATATACGCTGATGCGTAAGCTTGTTGTTGGCGCAAGTATTTTCTGTTCGTCAACTACGTCCACTGCCAATGCAACTCGGAGCCGGCGGGAAAGCGGTGAAGAAACAGACATCGCAGACACGCTGAGACCTTCCCATAACATGGTGCGCGTACATGCGGCTTTTTTTTTTTACTTCCGTCGACTATTGCCGCAACCGGCAATAAAACAGTGATGTCTAGAGGACGTTGGCTTTCCGTACAACGTTGCAGCTTTTGTTGTACAGACGCAAACACGCGCTTGACCGGTGGCTAACCAGCCGGAAGTTGCTCCGCGCGCCGGATTATCGGTCCAGGGCAGGATGGCAACAGTGGGGTGTCGCGCAGCGCACGTGTTTGAGAGTATTTCTCCCTCTCCTGCCCGCTCCTCGTACAATGCGAGTGAATCTTGCGAGAATCTTGAAGACGCTACTCGACAACGCCGGAATTACACAACGCCTCGCTATTCGCAGGCACTGTCCAATATAAACACGGCACAAAGCGAAACAATGCACTGATTTTTTTTTTCTGCAAAGACGACCAGTGGCGCCCGATCTAGCCGTTGTGCTTGTTCAAGTACATGCGCAATTACAAGTCACCCCCCCCCCTCCCACCGCCCCATTTTCCCCCAACACACAAAATATTAAAAATAAAACGAGTACGCTTTCTTTAGAACAGACGGTGATTACTGAGGTACAAAGGCAGCGAGAGACACGCACTGCGCATGTCGCAGTTACTTAAGCCAGCACTGTTGGCGGCTGCAAGATGCTGCGAGCAATAAAACTGAGACCGTGGCTCGATCGGCTGCTAGCACAGTGCCTCTCACACGACTTGACTGCGTCGCACATCACTGAGCGGCGGCCACTACTGGGGCGTGCTTGTGTAGCATATACTCCACCATATAGTACACTGCTGGTGGTTACGCATGCTCTAGTAATATTGTGACCATGAATTAAGGCGAAGTGGCGCGGGATGGAGCAGCGCTCGCGCTAGGCCAGGGGCCATTAAGATCATCTCATTGCCACAGGTGATCATCTCGTCTCATTCTTCGGCTGGCCGCCACGCAACAAGATAGGTGACAATGTTAACATGCAGAGCCCTACTACAACTGCGCAGCAATTGCTCCCCTTGATCCCCACGGTCAGCGCAGATCCGTTGTGCGTGTACATTACTGATCTCGGCTCCTCTTACAGTACAGGGGAAACCCGATCCCCACTTACACGATAACAAGAAAGAGAAAAGACATTTCCTTCGGCACAGAGGCTGTACGTATAACCTCTGGCAGAAGAAAGGTCAAAATGTCTGTGACCGACAAAAGTGGAGCTCGAAATGAATGAATGAATGAATGAATGTCAGGAAATAAAAGGCGCGGCAATTGCTTCACTTCTTGGTGGACACCTCAACCGCGTCGTGAGGGAAGGCAGGAAGGCTGGAGTAAAAGAACAGAGAGAGAGAGAGCGTAGTGGAGGACATTGGATTAATCTCGACCACTTGAGAAGATCGGCACATCCGTGCACCGCGCCGGTACGCACCGCGGCGATCCTGCGCCAACACGGCAGCACGCCGGCACTTGTGACGCGGGCCTGTCTTGATATCGAGAAGTCGTAGGTTCGATTGCCTCATTTATTCGGGGCGGTTCATGCGCAGTTTCACTTCATTATAGCCTCGCAAACGCCGACGCCCACCGTTTGTAATAGGTAGACTGCGACAGCTTTAGTACTGAAGCCTGGGCTAGTTCATCTTCGATTCCCCAATGCGTTCGCCGATTTCCTGAAGCAGGGAAGCGGATGCGCCGTTCGGCTGCACCGCAAAGCCTCCCCAGACCAACCGTCAAGGCAGTGAGGTGCACGCCGCTGCCAAAGCGCGGCTGGATTAGGCAACCCCCGAACAATCCGGAAGCCACTCCTCGAACAATCGCTCGTATAGCGTCTGAGCAGTTCAGATGTCACCGCAAAAGCGTTATGTAGCTGCCATCAATATCACCCAAAGCAACATCCACACGCTCGCGTATATTACGCACCACCATCACGCACCAATCGCTCCGCTGCACGCACGTACGCTTTCCCAATACCGTCGCGCACACACAACAACGCCGCGGCAGTCGACGGAAGCCGCGATGATCGCGCAATAACCGCGACAGCAGCTATAGATAAACGCGCGTTTTCTGCCCGCGCGCACACGCTGCCGGTTGGCAGGGAAGAGGGGGGGGGGGGGGGGGGGGGAAGAGGGAGGACCGGGAGACGTGCGGCCCGCACGTACAATGTACACGCGTATACCACCCCCATCGGTTCGCCGGTAGTCGGCCTTGCCTGTTTGTCTAAGAACGCGCCTCTCCTTACACAGGCCACGTCAGTTTCTCTTTCACACTTCCCCCTCGCCCCCATTCAGCCGCTAACGTGGCGCAGCTCGCGCCATGCACGATTGGCAACCTGCCAGCGGAAACGAATGCGGCCAGCAGAGCGCGGGCCGAGCAATCGAGCCGCCTCTTTATCCTCCCGCAGTAATACGCACGCGCGGCGCGAGCCAAATCGCGGGAACATATATACGTGCCCCGCGTCGCTTGCACGACCGGGCGCAACGCCGGAGGCGTACCGGAGAAAACAACGGTCCGTCCTTCGGCGTTCCACCCGGCGATATACGGTTTTCCAGTCGTCGCCAGCAGTGCGGCACGGGCGAGCGATTGTTCTCGCACGCGAGCGGAAAACTAAACGATTCGCCAAGAAAGGGATTAATCGCGCGAGATCCGAACTGCGTCTGCGCGCTAACCTAGAAAAAACAAGGGGAGCGCTGTCCGCGTGTAGAGCTCCACGAGGTGTGCGCGAAGTTCAGGTTGCCCTAAAAAATTGCCTGTGGTTTTAGCTCTGGTTAACTCTAGTTGAATTGTGAAAGCGTCGTTTCCTCGGCACGTCGTCCACGCAGCTTCACGGTCATTCCGACGCTCTCGGGAACACAAAAACCGGTCTCTTCCGCAGTTGAAGAGTCACTCCGGGACGTGGCACGACTTCTCGCCGCATCTTCTTTACGACGCTTCTCGAGTCGCGCAGCGCGTCCTTCTGGCGTCTCGTGAGCGCGTTGTCTCTTCTTCGCTTCGTTTGTCATTGCTGCGTCTCTCGCGCGGTGGCTACGGCGGCTGCGGCAGCAGCGACCACCTGCGCTAGCGTGACGTCACTCGATTTCGCGCATGCGCAGCTGTGGCAAATCTGTAGTGTGGCTCACGCAAAGCCCGGCGTTGACGAGTCTAGTGAAGCTTTTCGCTTCAAAAATCGCTCACAGCCAACGCCGACACCGGCTTTTCTGCGACACGGGGCCCTTAACGCTAACGCGTTAAAAGGTTCCAATCAATGCGAACGCGTTTTGCGGTGATTTAGCATAGCGGAGACGTGCTTGCGTAGACGTATACCGGTTTACCGGACGCCGACTGCGCATGCGCGGTGGTAGGGTCGCGGCCTGGTGGCGCTACTGCCCATATGCGCAGTCGGCGTCCGGTAAACCGGTATACGTCTATGACAGCACAATCCCACCGGCGTTTTATAAGCACTCAAGAGAGCTCGTAATAGTGTGACCAACATACGTAAGCACATATTTCAGCGAAGAAAAGGGGGCTGCTTTCATTTGTGCTTCGAGATTAAATTTCAAAGATATCTTTCTCGATATATTGGACATTATCCGGGTCACTACCGGAAGTTTTAAAAGCAGCAAAATACATTCCAACCGCGCTCTGGAACCGAAGCGTTTGAAAGAAGAAAAAAACTGTGACATATGTACAATTAATGGTACAGGCCTCAGAAGGATATGGCCCCCACCCCTTGAATGATATGGGCGAGCGTGTCAATATTTGGAAATGAAATCAAACGCACTCCAATCTATTCTCACCCGCCCATACTTTAGATCTGCTGTGATTATAAGGTCCATATCTATACGTGCGGGTCTTTCACTGCCAGTAGATTGTTACATTTCGCAAACTGAAATCCTCCTTCATTCGAAAAAAAAAAAAACCCAACTCACTAATGGCTTCACACGTGTTAGTTAATAGGCGCATCCTGTCTCGGTTGCTCTAGTTCGTCTGGTGAGTTGCTAAGCAGGGTGAATCCTCCTAGCAGAGAAGCAGTGAACAGAGCGCAATAAGTAACAAAACAGCCAGTGTCATCTCAATAATTACCACTGTAAAACGACCGCTAAGTTTGTTCTCGTTACGCGGAGTTCGAACTAAGGGGAGCACCACTTAGCTCCCTTTAACAGCACACGCGACGTTGGCCGAACCAGTGCATCATCTGCCCACGTAAACCGGAAGTTCGTATTAAGCGAATTCGAATTAACGACATTCCACTGCATCACCTATTCGCTCCACCTGCAAGTAAACATCCAGAGATACATCTACGCATATACTCGGCACGTGCGTCGTTGACGGCGCTGCGTGCGTTGCCGAGGCCCACGCGTTACAGGAAACGCCGCTATCGGACTCGCAGCCCCACATAGATAGGACGGGGAGGAGGAGGAGGGCAGGGCAAGGCTTATCGGGAAGCTCTTCTCCTTCCGGCAAGCCCCGTCCGATTTCCTTATCCCTTTTTACGAGACCGACGAAGGAGGCGACGACACCCGCCGCCGAATGGAGGCCAAGTGCGAAGCGATTCAAGGACGACGCCTTCCACGAAACCGCCTCTTCCCCCCCCCCCCACCCCCCCCCCCCCCCTCCTTTCCAGCACAGCCAACACACACCCTGCACGCATTCATCGCCAACCGAAGAACCGTTATAGGCGAGGCGGCCGTCGGAGGTAAACAAAGATATAAAAAGAAAAGAGCTCGCGATGAGAACTTGATGCGGATATGAAAGCAAGGGCGTACATCTGGGGGGGGGGGGGGTCTTTTTTTTTCTTCTCGTTTTCTGAGGGGCAAGGGAAGGGAGGGGCTTACTAACGGTCGCTGAGCATGAACGCCCCTCATCGGGATTCGAAACCTCGCCCAATTTGCGACAGAAATGGCGCGGTTTGCATGCGCGATTCGTAGTACACACGCGCGCACGCCTCTTCTCGAATATATCATTCATCATGCATAGCAGCACACGCACACACTCGCTCTGCAGGCACGGCGCCCGGTGCGACGCGCCGTCGCCGTGTGTTTACAGAGCGCGAACCGGAGCCTTTCTCTCATTACAGCCGTTACGGGAAACTGCACGGGAGTGGATTCTATACACCACTTGTTTCGCATTGCGGAATTGGTCCGCAGAGGTTATAATTGTGCGCAGAATGTGAACGAACGAACTATAAGAGAATAAGAAACAGGCCTCCCGAGTCTGCGCATGCGCACAGCTCGTTCGCTAATCGGCGTACATTCGGAACGGACACGAAGGTAATACATACCCATTTTGGGATTAACACGGAGGAATGTAAATGCTCTTACAACCGCTCATTTCAGCAAGAAAGCCAATCAGAGTGCACGATCATTCATATAGTCGTCCATCGGTGCATCTATCTATCCTTTGCAGTCACTTTTATTGGACAGCAAGTGACGCGTCATATATCACACCGGTAAAGGGTTACCGGTCTCGTTCTGTCCGAACCAAAGCGATCACGGTCATAATGATCCTGACTGTACAGTCATGGAGAGAGTATCACGGGATGCGGTTGTGAGAAAAAAAAATTAACAGAATCACCTGCACATCCCTTCAATGCTTCCAAGCTTTTTAGTGACCCGCCTTTTTAGTGACACACCGCGCACTGTTTTGTCCCTGACACACCATAGTTTAGGAGAACCCTGTTGAGATTTTCGTTTCCACCTATATAGTTCATTGAAGATTACAGCGGATTTCTTTTCGTAACACACGGTGTTACAACCGACCACCGAACGAGGCGGGGTCTGCGGTTGCCACGTGCGCCAAACAAACGTGATTCACCTGCGATTGATTTATCGACCTTCCAGAAAAAGCGCGTCGCGGCATCGACCTCAGCAACTTCCCACATTTTCCGCAGTCTGCTCGACGACAGAGAGACAGTGGAAATTTTGGAACAGCGCGCGGTGAGCACACAGAGGTACTCCCGCAATGAGGCTTGCGATAGCTCCCAAGCGAACCTAAACGAATGCGCAGGAATAGGAACACGGCGCTGCGGGCGAGTTAATTTTTCCGCCCTACAGAGTAACAAACGCTGCGGCACACTGAAAAAAGCAGCAAAAAATAAACAAGCATTATTAAATAAATATTCGGGATACACGTGAGAACTCCTGAATCCAACCAGTAACGACGCCACATATGAATGAACGGTAGACACGGTTATAACACGGTAGACTGTAAGAGATTCGGGAATGGGGGCTGGGGGGGGGGGGGGGGGGGGGTTTACAGATCGTCGCGTCAGCTGTCGGTGAACGAAATAACTTACTCCGTTTCAGGGACCCCGGAAAGGGGGGAGGGGGAGGGGTCGCCCCCTACAACATTTTTCCACAGGGGGCGCCCCTTCACCCTAAACGCATTTGTCATTAGGCGTTCGCCCTAAAAGCTTTTACCGCAAAAGCAGGTAACCCACAATCCGGTTATGGACGCCCTCTCCAGCAGTATAGTGAACACAGTGCTGTGCGCGTGTTTTTATCCCTTCATCATGAACATATCACGCGTGCAACCTGTACATAGAAGTACTTGTATTTGGGCGTGTTGGTTCATATCTTTTCAGGTGGACACAGGGGCGCAACAAAAACACACGGACATAGAAGTAGACAGGGACGAGCGCTCGTCCCTGTCTACTTCTATGTCCGTGTGTTTTTTTGCGCCCCTGTGTCCAACCTGTACATATTTATTATTGTGTAAATAGTTTTTTGTATACATCACCTCTCCCCAATGTCCTGCCTTCCTGTCCCCTCACCTCTTTCATTTCATTTCCCCATTCCGCCTGCTATCCCTTATTTCCGCTGCCCCAACTCAGGTGCATGCTTCAGTATCGATGATAATAATAATAATTGTTTTTTTGGGGAAAGGAAATGGCGCAGTGTCTGTCTCGTATATCCTTAATTGGACACCTGAACCTCGCCGTAAGGGAAGGGATAAGAGAGGGAGTGAAAGAAGAAAGGAAGAATTAGGTGCCGTAGTGGAGGGCTCCGGAATAATTTTGACCACCTGGGGATCTTTAACGTGCACTGACATCGCACAGCACACGGGCGCCTTGGCGTTTTTTCCTCCATAAAAACGCAGCCGCCGCGGTCGGGTTCGAACCCGGGAACTCCGGATTAGTATTATCGATGGCAGATGCCGGAACTGGTGAACATCTTTTCCTTCCGTTTTATTATTTTTTTAATAAAACCACTTCATCATCATCACAACCGGTGAGCAGGTGGGCCGCCTACCACAAAGCAGGCTTCACGGATGTATACATACGTATACGTATACGTATAAAAGTCCGGACACACACGGCACAGATCACTGGCAAGTTCGTTTTCCGCGTACACACACATGCACTCGACGCTCCACGTTACCATACACACACCGCCGGTGCATACAGCGGGCGAACTCGACGCGTGCAGGTTTGCTCAGCTTTTCGCTCATGACGGAAAACATTGCCACACGATACACAGGCAGGGCGCGCAGTGCGTGGGCGCGCACGTGTGATGATGTGTGGCCCTTTAATTCGCAAGCTTCCGCTGCCGGCTGTGACGACGTTACTCTCTCATGCATACCACAGCGCCTCGACGCATTAGCGAGCGGGCACGGCGCACCTGTTGTTTCCACCGAGTGAATGAGAGAGTCGCATGATATATGCACGAACGACAGTCAGCGGGTTGATTAATCGGTAAAGCCACGGGGACTTCGTCAATTAACGACTTAAATACGACAGAATGACGAAACGCCGCTGCAGGACAGAGGCCAGCTCTAATATTGGGAAGCGAACGTGGCAAGGCAAACAGCATCAGCATCATCAGCCTTTACTACACCCACTGCAGGGCAAAGGCCTCTCCCATGTCTCTCCAATTAACCCTGTCCTTTGCCGGCTGCATCCACCCTTTGCCTGCAAACTTCTTAATCTCATCCGCCCACCTAACCTTCTGCCGCCCCCCGGCTACGATTACTTTCTCTTGGAATCCACTCCGTTACCCTTAAGGACCAGCGGTTATCTTGCCTTCGCATTACATGCCCTGCCCAAGCCCATTTCTTCCTCTTGATTTCGACTATAGGATGTCATTAACCCGCGTTCGTTCCCTCACCCACTCTGCCCGCTTCCGGTCTCTTAACGTTACACCTATCATTTTTCTTTCCATGGCTCGCGAGCCATGGAAAGACAAACAGGGCAAATCTCTACTCTTCCTGTCTCCTAACGGTTAACGGGGGTGTTTGTGAGTGCGGAGTGTGCTTCATTTCACCATTCACCCTTTCTCTTTTCCTATTATTTTCACCATCCTCTTCTCTACTCTTCTCTTGGCTGACAACCAGGCAGACATCTCCTGTTCCATTAAAGTTCTCCTCCTCCTCCTCCTCTTAACGGTTCCTCCCCCCTCCCCCCATTTTCCTTCCGATAGCTCGCTGCGCAACTCTAAACTTAATTTCGAGCCTTTTGGTCAGCCAACTAGCCCGAATGTCTACACCTGACCAGGCGTTAGCACCCGCATCATCGGCGTTTGTGAACACCCGCTGACACCAGGCCTCGACGCTGATCTCACCAAACTCGCAAGCTCCCTCGCACCGGCAGCGGACTTCGTGCTCCTATCCAGAATACCTTCCATTCATCTATCCATAATACTGCCCATAACAAAGCGCAATTCCGAGCTGTGTCTCGTGTTTGACGCGTTCGGCTCTTCCATGCGCGCGAAGCTATTCGAACAGCTTTCCGATACACGGATAGGACGGAGAAAGATAAGAAAAGGCAGCACTGTGTGATCTTTGTGTCACGTTAATTGCTTTTCCACCTGCTTGCTCCTGAAACCACTGTGAAACCATTTTCTAGTTCTGATTTCCACATTCTTAATTGTCGCACTCTGCGCTGAAAGAGAGGATCGCTCATCCTATGCTCCGTTCGACAGTCAATTCCACTTCGTTTAAGTCAATGTCAGAAATGCACTAAACTGGTGGCCCACGGTCGGGCGATAAAAATTCTTCATAAAATCGATTTATTCGAAACAAAAAAAAATACGTGCCTCAACTGTAACGAAGATCGCAAAGGCGAAATGAACTCCGCCAACCACCGCAGGCGCCCAGCGTTGTTCTCATGTAGCCAAGGTTACCAGTTCGATGCCCGGCAGCGGCAGGCACATTTCCTAAACTCCGGCGAAGTGAAAAAAAAAAAAATGTCCATGTACCGAGCCTTCCACGGGCCCTCCACACAAGTATAATAATACCGCAGAAGTGAGAAAAAAAACACACATTTGTTTCCGCCAGTACTCGCGAAAACAAGCAGTTGAAAACAAGTAGTTGGACAAACAGCTAGCAGTTGAAAAATTGGTCCTTACGACTGCACTCGTGTGGATGCTTATGAAAGAGCTATGAATCTTATGAATCGCCTGTTAGAAAGAACGAATTTTTCTTCGAATGCGAAGTTTCTGCGAAACCTGTACAGCTTTCCTTCGTAGCCGTGTGGCTGCGCTTGGGTGGACGCCCATGAGCGATTACTCCCTTATTACGAGTATACTGCTTATACCTGTAACAAGGGACTCCCCTAAACACTGGAACAGGCAGAGGAAGGGCGGCGACTGTTAACGCTAAGCCCGCCCACCAATACACCTAGCCAGACAAGTCGCCAAGCAAGCGGGCGGCGGTGCTGCCCCAAGCCGACGACGACCTGCCCCATTCGCAACAACAACAACAACAACAACAACAACAACACCCGACGTCGATTCAGCGCAACGACGCCGTCGCTGAGTGCACACGCGTGCCCAGTCACGAGCGGAACGAGAACGCTTAGTCACCGCCACAATGCGAAGAAAGAAACCGGGGAGGAAATAAAAGGGGTGGGTGGGGAAAGGGGAGGGTTGTGGAGAGAAAACAAACCGAGGGAGGAGACACCACCGAATATGCGGCGGAGGAGGAGGAGACGGGATAATGAGCCGCCGAGGAAGCGGTGGACACGGTAACGTACCGAATACGCACGGCACAGAACACAAAACAGAAAGAACTCCACGAGAGAGAGAGAGAGAGAGAGAGAGAGGAGAGAGAGAGAGAGAGAGAGAGAGAGAGAGAGAGAGAGGAGGGTGGTCCAGGCGGCGGAAAAGCGAAAACAATGGGCACCGTCGACGAGTGGCCCACCATGGTGGCGCGCAACACTCGAGCGGCGAAAAGAAAGACTCGGCAGCGCACAAAAAAGCAGGTCCCGGAGGCGGCGACACGCTATTATTATGTCTGGAGCGGTTGCGGCCGAGCTCGGCGGTTCTGTTCCGCCGCAGACAACCACGCGAGGCAAGCAGGCCGCAGAGTCGACGAGGGGAAGCCCCCCTCCCACTGCTTGTTCCGAGAGCCGTGCACTTTATTATAAACCGCGGCATCCGTGGCGGATGGCCCTCTGGTACGTGTGCATACACATACATATAACAGCGCTCGCGGACGAGGAAAACAGGTGCCGCAAAAAGAGGTGAAGCAGGCACGGCAAGGTCTGCGTCCCGGAGTCAAAAGGGGAGCTTAGAGCTTGCCCACGCTGTCGACAGGAAGCGAACGCTGGCACAGCCGAGGACCAAGAACAAACGTCGTTGCCGCGACTGGTCCGCTGGTCGCGCGAGACTTATTTTTCCACCGCCGTCGCTCGCACGTCCAGCCGAGCGCACGATGTGGCGTACGCCGGCATGCGGCGCCAAAGTGTTACTTCCTGTCCAGGGTCGATCACACTTAGCCGGCACGCAAGAGCGAGCACGAGGCTCTGCGGCTCGCCCAACGCCAGTTGTGAGCGCCTCGCACTGAGGACAGCATACCGAGAACTTTTAATTCCTCTAAAATGAACTAATCACGCGCACAACCTGGACACATTTATTATTGTGTAAATAGTGTGTGCATATTACTTCTCCCCCTATCGTCTCTTCCTGTCCCCTCACTTCTTTCATTTCATTTCTCCATTCTGCCTGCTATCCTTTATTTCCGCTGCCCCAGCTCAGGTGCTTCAGTATCGGTGGCAGATGTCGGGGCTAGCAAAAATCTTTTCCTTCCTTTTTACTATTATTTTAATAAACAACCACTACCACCACCAGAACACTGTGACAGTTCGCTCGCAGCTTTGCGAGACTCAGAACCACGTGCTCTAGTGTTCACGCTAAGTCTGATCGACCCTGTACACAGGTAGCATATCTTGTACAACTCACCCCCGAGGTGTCTCGGGGGCAACGGATAGAGTTATGCTTTTGGGCATAAGGTCGAAGGTTCGACCATCGCGTCGCATTTCGGTGGAATGGAGCAGAAAAGGCGTTCGAAACGCCCGCACGCTGGGCTTTCGCTAGCCCGGTAGTATATCTGCGACCCCGGAAAACTTTCTGACCGCACCGCTCCGCCTCGGCGTCTGCCGCCATCTTTGGAACTACGCCCAGCTAGTCCTTCATGCTCACTAAGTCACCATACGTACAGGCTGCCGGTTAGCTGTTCTGCGTATCACATGGCCTGCGCAAGCCGACGTCCTCTTCTCAATTCCCGATGGAATGCCATCAACTCGCATTTGTCCTACGCTATTTGCTCAAAAATTTAATTAATTAATTGGTTTTTGGGGAAAGGAAATGGCGCAGTATCTGTCTCATATATCGTTGGACACCTGAACCGCGCCGTAAGGTAAGGGATAAGGGAAGGAGTGAAAGAAGAAAGGAAGAAGAGGTGCCGTAGTGGAGGGCTCCGGAAAAATTTCGACCACCTGGGGATCTTCAACGTGCACTGACATCGCACAGCACACGGGCGGCTTAGCGTTTTTCCTCCATAAAAACGCAGCCGCCGCGGTCGGGTTCGAACCCCGGGAACTCCGGATCAGTAGTCGAGCGCCCTAACCACTGAGCCACCGTGGCGGGTTGCTCAAAAACCCCGGGTAGCCCAAATCAACCCCTTTTACGAGGCGGTACTCGTACACGAACTTCTACTCTGCCCAAGGCTATCCGGCAGATAGACAAACGAACGCAGCCAACACACCGCTGGCGCCGTGGCACGAAGCGGCCAGTTTAGGGACTAGAACCAAGGACGCGAGTACGCCAGGTTACTGGACGCGAGACGAAGTTCCGGGTCTTAGCAAAATCGCCACGGCTCACCCTGACGGCGCTAGTGTGGGCGACAACGACGTCGTCATCAATAAGCTCGGGGCGTCTTGTACCAGCACGCCAAGATACGACGGTGGGTTTCGGGTCACGCGAACCCCCGGGGGTAGGTGTTCCGACAAAGCTAGCCTCGCAGCGTTGCTATGCTGCAAACTGTTCAGCATAGCCCTGTCTATCTCATCCCGACAAGTGTGCCGAAAGACGCGGAACGAGCGATTCCGTTATGAAGTCGAGGCGAGCGCGCGCTTTCCTCCCCAGATTCCTACACACACACAAGATCTCCTTTGATAACATTTGATCACAAGATCATGATCCATTTTAATGAAAGCGAAATGAGGAAGTGATTTCATAATCACTTCTGATAAATACGCCTACACACGTTTTCGGTGCACGGGAGCCACGAACCAGCTGCTCCTACTGCGCATGCGTGGTTCATGTTAGTGACAGGCGCATGCGACACATGGCGGCAGCTGTCAAGTACACACTTGGCGCTTCGTAAGCGCAGCTGGCTCCTCGTGGAATGCTTTCAACCAATAGCAGGCGATTTTTCACTATTGTACAGAGGGCGCAAATCTTGCGAGAAAGGTAGGGGGCCCCGATGTAACGGCGGCGCTGGCATCGAGGCGCCCCAGAAAAATGCGGCTTACAGAGCGCGTTCCGACAACTTTCGCGGGCGGCACGTTCTTGAAAAGAAATTCTAGCTCAAATCTGAAAAACCAAAAGAGAGGAAAGTAAAGTTTGTATCGCCCCGCCACAAATGCGCTCACCGCTTTTCTTGACATTAAAGATCCCCAGGTGGTCCAAATTATTCCGGAGCCCTCCACTACGGCACCTCTTTCTTCCTTTCTTCTTTCACTCCCTCCTTTATCCCTTCCCTTACGGCGCGGTTCAGGTGTCCAACGATATACGAGGCAGATACTGCGCCATTTTCTTTCCCCCGAAACCAGTTATATTTCTTGACAGGCCACAATTAGCACCAGGAAAGCGACCGACATATATCTCGAAAAACGCGCGACGACATGCCGACCAACTTCGTCGTCTTCGCGTCTGCCAGAGCAGCGCTTACGCACGCGTGACCATTGCGCTCACGCAGTCCGTGCGCACGCGCGACCCGCTTCACTTTTTCTCACTTGCGGGGTTCGCCAAGATATAAAGCGCGATAAGGAAATCAATTAGCGCCGCGTCTCGGTCTGCCCGCTCCACTGTGCAGTAGCGCGTCGATTCAACGAACGAAATCGCTACAGCATACACATAGTTACACGCTGATTAGGGTAGGTGCGTGAAGTGGAGGAGGGGACTTTGCGACACCGATCGGTTATACACAGACCAAGGCCCGACTCAGTAATGGAGCACAGACTGCACGAAATGGAGCGTTTGCGAAAGCCTATCATACTACATCCTTCTACCGGCGGCGCTTTACCACTGCGCGGTAACAGTCATATCGTCGCGATCGCAGGTTATCGACAAAATCGTCATCGCCTCACGTGCGAAGAGGAACCTTTTATCGGCGTATAGAACTGCGTGTCCTCGTATATACCCCTCGAAGGCCAGCATGCATCAAACTGCAGCAGAGCGGTAGCGCGAACCTTGCTAAACGCGTGGCCATTTAAAGGAAAAGCTCCGACCGGTTTCGATTAACTGGCTCGGTTAATAGGGACCGAACCGGTTAAAATAAACCGGCTCAGAACAGTGTTCGCTAGATCCGCGGTTCCCGGGTTCGAACGCGACCATGGCGGCTGCGTTTTTATGGAGGAAAAACGCTAAGGCGCCCGTGTGCTGTGCGATGTCAGTGCACGTTAAAGATCCCCAGGTGGTCGAAATTATTCCGGAGCCCTCCACTACGGCACCTCATTCTTTCTTTCTTCTTTCACTCCCTCCTTCCTTTATCCCTTCCCTTACGGCGCGGTTCAGGTGTCCAACGATATATGAAACAGATACTGCGCCATTTCCTTTCCTCAAAAACCAATTATTATTATTATTATTGATCCGCGTGTTACCCGAGGTGCGCAGAAACAGAAACGTCAGTTATGGCTGATGACCTAACTGGGACGATTTCAAAATCGCAGCAACGTGGGGAACGTGAAGAAAAAAAAATGTGTACAACCTCGATATAACGAAACACGCGACCGAAACGAACGAAAAAAAAGAACGAAATACCCCGAATTATCACCGAAACCTGCAAAGGTTGAGCAACCGGTAATTAAGGCTACATCGAATACTTTGGAAAGAAAGGAAAACAGCACAGAGAGGAAACGCGCAGGCCAAGTGATCAGGCTCGTTAGCTTTCAGTTCGCTGATAACAACTATGGGTGGTTTCGGTTCGATGGCCTCGTTAACGAGCAAGCGCTCGCGCAGCCAGCTGCCCCCGCTGTGGTCGCACGCGTTTTAATCGCCCTGGCACACGGCCTGTTAGTTACCGTTTAGTGCAAAGACACTCGATCGCCCTCCGTGCAGCAACACTTGTTGCGCGAATGCATTCTCTCTTCATGGCTGCAGAGAGCAGCATCCCCTCCAAAGAGTTAGCTACAATAAGCCATCACCCCATGCCGCTCACCAGACATTTAATTGTTTGTCCAAACAGCTGATAACCTCCAGAGGATATAGTTCCGATGGCACGTTTTTAAGCCGATGCGCGCGTGGCAGATCCAAGAGACCTTTCTGAATTGGCCGGCTCAGAGGTATAGAGCGAGGAATGGCGCAGCTAACGTACGCTGTGCTAAAGCTGCCGTAAACACTGCCGCGTTGTTTTCTTCGTCTGTTATTATCTTGCACCAGACAATGGACCCGACTTGCGTAACTATACGCAGTCGCTCTCGCCTGCTTAACATGGTGTACCACGTGACTCCGGGCGGGCGTCCGGAGAAGAAAAAAAAAGAGGAAAGAATAAATAGGAATAAATATTGCTGGGCGCTTCGCCAACACGAAACAAACGCAACTCGGCGCCCGTGTGTATTACACCAAATTGATATATGCGACTCGCTCCATCAGTGGCGCCCGGACAAGCACTCATGCAAAGTCGCTGGAGAAAGAGTTGCGCAAAGGCGCTCTCCCCTCCAACGGATCTGGAAGGTATATGACGGCCGCTGCCTGACACACCCTGCATGGCAATTACGTCTGTGGATATACCCGCCGCGGTGGCTCAATGGTTAGGGCGCTCGGCTACTGATCCGGAGTTCCCGGGTTCGAACCCGACCGCGGCGGCTGTGTTTCGATGGAGACGAAACGCTAAGGCGCCCGTGTGCTGTGCGATGTCAGTATCCCCAGGTGATCGAAATTATTCCGGAGCCCTCCACTACGACACCTCTTTCGTCCTTTCTTCTTTCACTCCCTCATTTATTCCTTCCCCTACGGCGCGGTTCAGGTGTCAAACGATATATGAGGCAGATACTGCGCCATCTCCTTTCCCCCCAATACCAATTATTATTAATATTACTATTAAACAAACTTATGGGTTGGGAGTGATTAGGTTTAGTTCTCGGAACCTATTTTTACCGGCTAGATATATGTGCGACGTTTTCATCTGAAGGTAGTTCACGACACCAAGAAGCCAAGCACGCTAGTTCAAGGCCGTACTATAGTAATTCTGTTCGCGCGCACACGAAACTGCAGTGGTTCAGCCCACGGCCAAGGTGTAGCCAGTTCGTGCAGATGGTTACAGATAACTGGGAAGGGAAGACTATTTGGTTTCTAACCCTTCTCCATAGCAAATAAGTGACAACGGTAAATGCACCGCCGTCTCGCGCTTCGCTTAGCTCTCACGACCATCATCTTCAGGCGATCCCTCGCGGCGTCACATTCCCCATGCTTATTCATAGCGGGCGCTCCAAGACTCAAGCACTTGATCACCGCCGAGCAAGATCTGTTACCACAGCATGCACGCCGGAATACGGTCTCAGGACCAGCTTGGGGTTCATCCCGTAGGCTCAGCCCCGCCGCGGTGGCTCAGTGGTAAGGGCGCTCGACTACTGATCCGGAGTTCCCGAGTTCGAACCCGACCGCGGCGGCTGCGTTTTTATGGAGGAAAAACGCTAAGGCGCCCGTGTGCTGTGCGATGTCAGCGCACGTTAAAGATCCCCAGGTGGTCGAAATTGTTCCGGAGCCCTCCACTACGGCACCTCTCTCTTCCATTCTTCTTTCACTCCCTCCTTTATCCCTTCCCTTACGGCGCGGTTCAGGTGTCCAACGATATATGAGACAGATACTGCGCCATTTCCTTTCCGCCAAAAACCAATTATTATTATTATTATTATTATTATTATTATTATTATTATTATTATTATTATTATCCCGTAGGCTCAAAGAGGGCACGGACAGGTCCAAAGCAGGTGCACCTAAGCTAAAAGTTTAAAATCGACCACTCCCTTTTAATTCATGCCACTAATCTAGCGGTTCTACCTTGAACCGCTTTCTTCCCAATTCATTCGCAATGCTGCTGCTCGCAGATTTCAGAGAGGATTCCACTTAGCGGTAATTACAGGGGTGAATCAAATGAATAGGAAACGGCTTGCAGAACGAATGAAGTTCACAACGGAGCGATGACAGGATCCCGCGCTCAAGCAGCATAGGACGCTTCGCTAGTTGTCCACGGCTTACCCTCGGGCAGTGTTTTCAGCGGTTTTCGTTTTTCGGACCAAAAAGGTTCATAAAGAATAAGACACCATGAACAAAGTTACGGCGCAACTCGCGCCGTGGCTCCTACCCGAAATAAAGTATTGTCAGCAGTGATATGCGGATTAAAGTCATTGAGTTCCAATGACTTTAATGTGGATGGGAACGCCCTGCCATGATCTGGCAATCGGCGCCATTCTCTAGGCATCCAGTATCTTCTTTATTTCCAAATAAATATAATTCGCCTGTGCGAGACAGTTCTCATAGGACCTGCTGTTTTCTCTGAGGAAATTCCCCTATTCTCACATGAAGCCACCACAGTAAGAAAAAAAAATAAAAACACGCATCAAGACCTTCACAAATTGAAAATTGGTTTTGAGGAAAGGACATAGCGCAGTAACTGTCTCACGTATCTCGGTGGGTACCCGAACCGCACCGTAAGGGATGGTCGGCGGTTAAGGCGCTCGTCTACTGGCCGGAATACCTGGGTTCGAACCCGGGTATTCCGGCTCAGTAGCCGAGCGCCCGAACCACTGAGCCACCGCACAATTTGACCGAATTAGTAGTATTTTTTGGACAACATTTTCAGAACTCTGTGATGAATCACGTTGCCTTCACGATGTAACCATGCTGTCGTATCCCGTGCCTACTGGTGACGCGCTCCGCTAAGCTACCACGCGACCTATCCTATAAAACAGAACTCGGTCGCTTGTGCTCGTGTGCACTTTCGATCCTTCGATACATCACTCGGGGAACGAATTTTGCCGCGTTGCTGCGCGTTACCGAAACTCTCATCAGAGTTCTTAGGCGCACACTTTTTGAGTGAAAAGCAGTCCATTTTAACTCGAGAGCGTTATGGAGTTCGTGAGGCGGAAAAGTTGCCAGCGTCGTCGTCGCCAGAGTCCACAGCTGCCGCGGCTCCGTCGTGTCGTTAGTGCCTGAAAAATCCCAGGAGCGCCAACGGCGGAGGACTTACTTCTCGAGGAGGCCACAGGGAGCGCTGTGAGCGAGTGTGATGTCGTCCCTGAGGACGTGGAGTCGAAAGTTCCCATTTCGCACGGGGGCCTCTAGGAGCAGTGCGGAGTGATGCCGTCATGTGGGTGGTACGAAGAGCGGGTGCTACCACGTTTCACTCTTAAGGCGGAGCTTAAGCGTATCCAAAGTTTTTATATTAGGTTCCTATCGCAGACTGGGATTCGCCATCGTCACTCATGGCATTTCGACGTTAGAAAGCAGAAGAATGGCTTGCCGCCAGACTGAGGATCCTGTCCCTACTTTACACGCCCTCGCTCGGCACCAATAGATCGTCATGAACAACACACTGAACCTCACAACCTCACGCCACCATTTTCCTGCACTAATATTTTCAAGAAATAGGTTTCACCACGCACTATCGATAGCCCAGTGGAATGCACTTCCAGCTGATGTCTTTCCCGAAGGTGACGTGGCCGCCTTTCAAGGACGTGTACTGTATATGCCGTCCCTTGAATTTGTTTTGTTCTTTTTTGCTGTCCCGTGTGTTTTAGGCATGTTTTTTTTTTTTTGAAGAATTGCTGCCTGCTCGTGATTGGAGTGCACTGCATTTCTTTTGTCCTACATTGTGCTCCTGCTTGGTCTTAAATTTCAGCAGCTTCTTGCCATTGATGGTTCTCCTTATCTGCCTCAAAAGTAAAGCTTTCTTAAAGGATGGAGTGAAAGAAGAAAGGAAGAAAGAGGTGCCGTAGTGGAGGGCTCCGAAATAATTTTGACCACGTGGGGATCTTTAATGTGCACTGACATCGCACAGCACACGGGCGCCTTTACGTTTCGCCTCCATCGAAACGCTGCCGGGTTCGAACCCCACCGCGGCGGCAGCGTTTCGATGGAGGCGAAACGTAAAGGCGCCCGTGTGCTGTGCGATGTCAGTGCACATTAAAGATCCCCAGGTGGTCAAAATTATTCCGGAGCTCTCCACTACGGCACCTCTTTTTTCACTCCCTCCTTTATCCCTTCCCTTTCGGCGCGGTTCAGGTGTCCGCCGATATGTGAGACAGATAGTGCGTCATTTCCTTTGCCCAAAATACCAATTTTCAACCATTTCTGTGCAGCAGTATAATCTCTAACCATAGGAATCCCCAGATGCTGCTTTTAACACCTCGTGCGCCTTCGTATAAAAAAAAAAAACGGGTTTCACGGAGAAATTCTACTGAAATACGCTGTTCCCCTGACAACGCATAGTCCGTAGGCGTTACACCAACGAATGTCACAAAGTAACACATCAACACATACAGCAATAATCGGCAAGTGGTACACGAACCTAGCCAGCCGGATGCCTGTGGCGCTATAGGCATGCAGATTCCATTTCCGGTTGGCACGTAGGCGTAAAAAAGCCTGCTAACTTTCGGAGCAGCCATCAAACATTTGACGAAGAATATTGAGGTTGCGGGCTCGTTTTGACGCCCAAGTGTATTAGCATTTTCTTAGCACGTTCACTATCTCCCGAGTTCCTCGCTTTTGCTGCGACTCCGCAGAAAGTGCGAAGTCATCACGACCGCGCGTCAAAAATGGTGTGCAAGGAAGGTAGCGTTGCACGGCCACGTAATGATGCAGGTCCTGGGCACATTATGAGTTCGCGCCACATTATGGACCCGCTGACCGTGAGAAGCAGCCTGCGGAACCGAACACAATGGCCTCGCGGTCAGGTGCTCACCGAAAGGCGTCTATAGGTCCGTTCTCGAGGTCGTCACAAACCTCCCCCGTTCCTAAAGGAGAGCATTACTTAATGCGCACGACTAAATTGCGAGACATTAATGGGGGAAAACAAAAAAAAGGGGGTCAAGGCTGTGGAGTGTTAATTGTCACTCCACTGCGATGCGAGGTTTCTATCTTCGACATCCGGAGTAGTTTAGAAACGTTGCTGAATTTCCAGCTAGCTGTAACTTGTGCACCGAACAATCTAGTCGAATTGTCTGTGAAATTATTTTGTGCATCAGTGCGGAATTATATTTTCCTTCGCAATGTAAGCAGAATTTGCCGGGGGACGGCTTCTGGATGCATCAAACTCATTCTGTTGTTCCCGCAGAAATACGCATTTTGAACAATGCAGTTCAACCAACACGCGTCTTGTCAGGTGTCGCCTGGGCTAGGTCAGCGTAAGAACAATGTGGCAATTGTGGAGGGTGGTCACGCCTTGTCAGTCACTGCGCAGGATGGCAATGCCTGCCAACTTTCCAGAACACAAAATTTCTGCGTAAACATCACAGCGTAACTCCCAAGGTGACAGCCTTTGCCTTTCTTGTTGAAAGAAAAAGAGTGATGAGGTTGTGTCAGTCAACCTTCTGTCGTCTTGACGGATAAGGAAATCGTCTTGTTTGAGCTCGGACAGCCGGTCTAAGGACACGTGTTTACGGACCTTAAGCTCATCACAGGACACGCGTTGGTGGACCACAAGAATTACTTCACAGGTTTCCTTCAAGGCGCTATAAAAAGCTGATCTTTCTTCGGGATACTTTACAAGGAAACCCAAGCCACGCAAGTCAACTTTGGATTGAGTAAGAAGCACCGAATGAGTAGTTTCCTATCGTGTATCCACTCGCGCCATCAACGTTCATATATACGGCACAACACAGACCACGACTGCTACAGCACACAGGAAACTGTCCACAATCACTTTCGGGCCTCCATTTAGTAGGGCGTAAAAACAGACCGCCAAACTGAAGCGGCGCTAAGACATGCAACAAAAGTGGACGGTCGCCAAAGGCAGTTCTGAGAAGCAGGGTAGGCCAAGCGACGGCACACTGCCGTCTGCGGAATGTCGTCTGTAATGGATCGCGCTCCCAAGCGAACGTCTTCCAAAGGATCACCGCACCGCCTTTCGAAACCGACAGACCCGGCCGTAGCCGCGTTTCTGAAGACCCAGCAGCGTCAAAAAATTACACTGGCGCGGCCCGAAGCTCCAAACCGGGGGCAGACAACAGACACTTCGCTCGACTTCCCGAGCGCATTCCTAAACCAGCCGCTGCGTTTCAAGCGCGACCCGACGCATTCCGTCGAGCGAGCGGACGGAAAAGGTCCCTGACTGCCGCTGCTATATTTTACAACCGCTGTCGCTGTTTTCGTTTCTGTCAGCTTCTTCGGGGCGCCAGTAACAGCAACAATACGACCTGCGAACGGGACGCGCGCGTCGAATAGGAACAGCAAGAAGAAACGAACGGGCCGCGACAAGAATTCTCTGGCGCGCAAACCACGCGGTTATCGGGTTACGCTCGCTGTGAAAAAAAGCAGGAAAGAAACACGCAAAGCAAGAGCGCCAACAGGGGCAGGTAAGTACAAGAACGAGACTCGTCGCGCATTCTTTTTTTTTTTCTTCTTTCTTTCTTGGTCGTCTGCCTCCGTCCCCACTTATTTTAGACTCGCGCCGCATCGCGAGACCACGCGGCCTCGCTTCGCCTGTCCCTCAAAAATGAGCCGTCGTTCGACGGCCGGTCGTTTCAGTCCGAGACGAACCCGACGCATTCTTGCCAAGCAGACGGCTCAAGGCCCAAAAGCGAGTCGCCGAAAGGAAAAAAAAAAACGGCAACGCCGTTAACCTGTGTGCCCCCTGCCTGCACTGCAGCAGGCCAGCGTCCTCCCCAACATCATGACAAGACGCCAAGCAAGGCAGTCTCAGCGAGCGAAGGAACGAGCACTAGCCGCTCTCGCGGTGGTGGGGGGGACAACACAGCGGCGCTCTCGCACGAGCGTATTGATCTACTTTCGAAAACTTTTTTTTTTTATTTGCTGCTCTCCAAACGGCGCCTCGGCCCAACCCGCAGCGCGCTGTGGGAACCATGCGGGCACGGCAACGCGAGAAAAAGCCCCGGGTTCCCGTGGTCCCCTACGCGGCATGAAGTCCCCACAAAAGCGGTCGGTCGAGTGGGGGAAAACGCCCAGCCCCGAGAGATTCGAACGAACAAGAAATAACAAAACGGCGCGCGCACAATTTTTAGGCACGGCGACGCAACCGCGCCGTGTCGCGTACCCATATTCGCGTCGACTTCGGGGAGTGTTCCCTCCCGTACCGAGCTGAGCGAGACGTTTCGTCCGGTCGTGAGCGGTCTTCCGAACTGCCGCTGGCCTCCCGACCACGCCAGTTCGCCCCGACCCACTTATAATCGAGCAGGCCGGGTGCGGACGAACGAAACTGAAACACCACTCGTTGAACACTCCGCAATTGCACGACGGACCTGGCTGCCCGCGGCCGTTTCATTCGATCACGTTGACCCGCTTGGACGGCGGCTGCTGCGGCGCATCGCGTCGCGTACGGGCACGACCAGGATCGCCTCGCGTCCCGACGGTTTTTTCCGAAGGGTGAAGCTGGCGACCGGCTGCTGCCGGAGAAACCTAAGACAGGGCAGCGTGTTGTCACGTATCATCGTCGAGGCACAAACCGAAATTGACGGTCCCCTATTGATCGCGCCTGTCCTCCGCACGATGTGTCAGCCAGCCCAACGGAGGAGCGCTCGCTGTTCCCGTTTCGTTCGTCGTCGACGAGGCTTACCTTTGGTGCAGGGCGCTCGGTGGGCCGCATGGCTGGTGTGCGTAATCCCAGGTTGGTCCTTCATAGCGAGTGCGGCGATGATCCGCAGTTCCCGGGGGCCACCAAACCTAAAGGTCAACAAATCTACAAACTGCAGTAACCCGATCGCACGGATCCGCCATGTTTACCCTAGCACCACTGGAGGCGAGAGTAGTCGAAGGAGTGAAAGAAAAGCTGGCCGGCTTAAAGAAAAAAGAAACGAAGTGCCGCACTTTCTTTTTGCTTCGCCTCTTTCCTTCCGCCCTTCGCAGCGCTGAGAAACACGGGGAGGAGGGCAAGTCAAAGGACGAGCAGGATCTCCACAGCATGCGGCGGTGGCGCCGCGTCGCGACAGTCTTTGCAAGCCCACGGTAGGGTGACCCACGGCGCAGCGCGGCAAAAGCGTTTATGCAGCCGGCCCGCTGACGCGGCAGAGAACGAAGGGCAAGTGTGTGCGCAAGTGGAGACGGCGGACGCACTGCGCGCGCGATCTGCATACTCCACGGCGTACGACTGTACAACCAGGGACCCGCAGCACCGATGGTTCCTCTATGACCCACAGTTCAGGGGTGCACTGGTGACTGTGTAGTGACTGTGCACTTGAGTTGTTTTTTTTTATTATTATTATACCTTGACGTCACAACGCTCGAGCGGCTTCTCAATTCTCACCCGCTCCCGGGCCCTTACCCTACCCAACGATCATTTTCTACCTATCATCCCTCCGCCATCTATGCGAACTAACCAACCATTCCCAGGTGAAAATTTATTAAATGGGATTCTGCTGGTTTCATCTAGTCCCAGAAGGAAGCCTTCTGGTTTGCTGCTGGTTGAAACGGTCCCTGTAGGGCGCCAACTGATTTTTTGCTTGGATCTACTGGTCCCAGAAGGAAGCCTAGGCTTCTGGTTTTGAGCTGGGGTCTACTGGTCCCAGAAGGAAGCCTTCTGGTTTGCTGCTGGTTGAAATTTTTTCCACTATACGAGCCTCTTTTAATCCCTATAGCTGCTGATAGCTTTGGTTCTGAAGTGGGACCTACTGGTTCCTACTGTGAACTTTTTGTTGTTAGACTGACAACTTTTTCTGTTGTTTATGTTGTAATGGTGTTCTTCAAGTAACTAGAGTTCCCACCTAAATCTCTTCAGTTTTTCTGCTATAAATTGCAAAAATAGTGCTGAAATTTAATGAGAAAACTACGTTTATGAACTGTTCCCCACTAACACCTGTGGGATATATGCCCTTAATGATGAATATATAAGCATGAGCTCATAGTAACAGCTTGAATTAACGTGAGTGTATGGAAGTTTCACATGTATTGCAGTGTACACCCAGAGCTTTTTTAGTCCAGGCAGCCGGGCAGAATTTTCTGTACCCACACGACCAAGTGGCTATGACATGGTATCACATGGTCTGTGGCGACGACGAACCAACACAAGCCGTTATCTCAGCGATTTGACCAGTGACACCATCTCGTTTGTCGGCCGTGGAGATTCGGCAAAGGAGGAGGTGTTTTTGCGGGAGGTTTGAAGACGCTTCATCATGAAAGATTTGAAAATTAGTGGAGTTTTGAGCAGACTTAGTTTTTTTGCAGTCAACAATAAAGCAATCGAAAAATCGTCTTTTAAATCTCCAGCAAAACACTACCCACCCACCCTTTGCCGAAGCCACTGATCTCCACTGCAGACAAACAAGATGGCGCCACCAGTGCAATCGTTGAGATAATGGCCTGTTTGTTTCGTGTGTGGCGGTCCTGAAGGAGGGCGGAGCTTCACTGCCTTAGAAACTCTATGGTCACTGCAAACTGAATAGGCAGAAGTAAGAACATCCCTCCGTCGTGTTCCGAAGCTTGCCGCTGTTTGCCGCCCTTGCCGCTCTGCATGGGGCGGCCTGTCTCTCGACCACTGGCTGGATGCCGTACTCCCTCTTTCCGAAGTGGGCGCTAGTGAAGTAACCGGAAGATGGGTGGCATGTCCCGGAAGTTTGGTGTCTGCTGTGTATTTCAATGAAAAAAGCCGCGTCTGTCGCCCTCACTTTTTCGCGTTGTTTTCGTGTAAAGTCTACTGTAATATCAAAGGAATAAGCAAGCTCAACGCGAGAAGTGTGTACATTGTTTCGGGAACCCTGTAATTTAAGAGAAACCAAAGAAAACATGCACGCAGGTCTCACCCTGCCACGGCAAAGGGGTAGTGCATTAAACACTATGTTCTTAACTGGTTCTTGTCTTCCGAGCGTAATTAGGAGAAGTAGTGGAATGGCGATGAGGCTAGGTCACCTTAAGAACGAATTTTCGTGTAGCAAAGAAAAGGCGAATGATGGCGCGGAAATCCTGACACTCGAAGAGCCACTCGTAATACTAGCTGCCACAGTTTCAGTTTCGAGTTGGTGGCGGTCGATGTCTCTTCTCATCGATGGCAGGTGACGTTTGTCGCTTTAGGGTGTCATTTACGTTCCAGACGTGCTTTTAACCTAACTCCATAGCACAACCACGTTTCAGCTGTACAGCGCGAGAGAAACGACTGGCTAGAATGACGAATGCTGCAGCGCGCATTACAAGCGCTGTTAGAAGTCAACTGCACCAAGCATCACGAATAAAAGCCAATTCAGGCATACTTTGCTACAGTACGAAACAGTACATGATACACTGTGTTGAAAAACCATACCTTTAGGAGGCGCTAATGTAAACGAGCAGAACGTGCACCGTCGGCACCTCACTAGATAGTAGCCTCACCCTCGCTCCGGTTCGGTCTAAACATAATTCGGTAAAATGGTCACTGCAAAGTCGGCTGCCTGGTGAAGGTTTCCACCTATTTTTTCTTAAACTTATCCCCCATCGATGGTATAACTTGGGCTTACAGCACCACAACTAACGTGCATCACAACAAAGAGCAGAATCGGCGACGCTGCATCGGGACGACACAGAGCTGAGCAGACAGGCTCCGTAGTACGTGTTGTGTGTAGCGACGTCCTGCCGTCTGCTAGTGACGTCTCATTGCGGTGCATTGGAACCTTATTTTTGAAAAGTCTTTCCCGAAGACTTAGCTGGTGTTCTAATGCAGTTTACGGCGCAACAGGTAGGCCTTGTCGTGGAAAAAAGACGATATGCTAACTAGGAAACGAACACTGAAAGTGAATAACCGCTGAGGCAGCTGAGGTCCTAGCTGAGGTCTGTCTCGTGCACAGCCAAAGGCTGACTTCCAGGACAAGGTCGCTTACTTCCGGTGACTTCACTTTCGGGCGCCCGATGCGCCATCCAGCCCCCTAGTAGAGATCGTGCATAAAGTTCCTTAGTAATAATTAGAAACTCTATGAATTAGTGGTCTCGACAGTCATAAAGTTTCTTTCGACAGTAGGAGGGCTTCGTCAGGTGGCGCCCCCATGCAAAGCGGTTAAAGCGACAAGCTTCGGAACAAGAGGAAGGGGGGGGGGGTCTTTCTTTTGTCAGGGACCATGCTTTTTAAAGTACATCTTTTGTTACCTTTGTCGAAAGTTTAGTGCCTGAGGTGGGAGGGAGGGGGAGGGAGTGTTTCCTGGCCGCGCCTATAAAAAAAGTTCAGTGAACCTAGCCGTGCCGTGTGGCTCGTTCTGCATTCCCACCGCTCCAAATCTCTTGAAGAGGAACTCTGGTCCTGCGCCTGAACCAATTAATGGCTCTTTACGGGGGCGAAGTATTGGCCTGGAATCAAGTTT